>OX101823.2:8185623-8480623 GCA_944452925.2 Chrysolina oricalcia | reverse complement strand
GTTAATGCGGTGTTGAAAGCTTTTGGTTTGTATTCTACAATTTTTTAAAATTCCTTTATCTGTATCCCTGCAATAACTGTAAACATGTTGGAAAAGTGCTTTGTACCCAGTTATCTGAACACTAGTGAAAATTCCAAAAAACAATTTTTTTATGCACTTAAAGATGAAGCGCGTCGTAAAATGTGTTTCGAAGCAGTGAATAAACCTTGTGTTTAGTTATTGTGAAGAACATTTCCAACTTTACGTTATGTTATTATTGTCTTCAAAGCAGAGTTCAATGAAAGATTTAAAATTTCAGTCATTTCAAAAAAGCCCTGGAACTATCAAAAAAATTTAGGTACTAGTAAAGATTCAGAAAAGTATTCTTGAAAAATCGAATTCAAAGAGATGAAAGTCACAATGAAATCCTAGATAATGCTTCATCTGATTTGATTTCACCCTATGAATAATGAGCGGTATTACCAATGCTCGTTTTTCATCAAAAGGAAGGTTCAGAAAATTTGAGAGCTATAAATACAATAAAAATAGGCAACATGTGTTTTTTTTTTTTGAATTGATCAAGTGACAAATTTTTAATTATTTCTCAATGGCTTATATCAAGCTAGAAGCTATATTTTTAAGGAGAGTTGTATTGCCTGTTTCGGAACGTGGATTATGGTAGGGGATATTTCCGATGAACGTGACGTCAGCGGCACATTTTCAAATGAGACATTTTTTCAAAATGATAAAAATATAGTGAAACTCTTTGTTAAACGGACGTTTCAGACTGAAAACTATCGATTTGAACGAGTTTTGCAATTTATTTTTTCGTAAATGTAAAGATCCATGGAATCAATAACTTCTAAAACAGCTGCTTCTTTTTTTTTCATTGGTGTTTTTGGCATTGACTGCTATGGTCATTAGCCGAAAACCCAATTGATTCAGATCATATTGATCTGTTTCATTAATGACATCAACAACTATACAGGATGTTTCATAATAAATGCGCAGGACTTCAGGATGTGATAGCTCGTTCAAAAATATGAAAAAAAGTTTCTATTAACTTACCCTCTAAAATTAAACATTTTCGAGATACAGGGTGTTGAGATTTAACAAAAAAAATATAGTTTTTCGCGAATATCTCTGGAACCGTTTATCGCACAAAATACAGATGTTGAAAGCATTTTCTACTCATAATAAGCTATGTTTTGTGCAGATTTTTTATTTTTTAAAATTCCTAATTGGTGAAGATTTTGAAGGGGTAGTGGGTGTTTTTTACTCCAACTTCTATGCCACTGAAAAAAGTATGATTTTGAGCCGCCTACTGAAACAGTCAGTGTTTTCTATACAAAATAGGTGCTCTTGATCATAAGCTCTAAAGTTGACCGTTTTCAAGAAAAATCAACTTTCATGTTGAAAAACATGGTAAATTTTTTAAAATAATTTCTTTCCTAATTACAAAATTTATTTAAACAAGTTAGAAAAAGTAACAAAACCAAACGTTGACTTCTTAATTGCAAAATGAAAAAAAAAAAACAAAAAACAATCATACTCAGTTGAATTGTTGGAAATGTCCGTCGTTAGCTTCAATGCACGCAGCAAAAATATTATTTAAACAACATGAAAGTTGATTTTTCTTGAAAACGGTCAACTTTAGAGCTTATGACCAAGAATATCTTTTTTATGTAGAAAACATGGGCGGTTTATATAGGAGGCTGAAAACTGTACTTTTTCCAGGGGCGTAGAAGTTGGAGAAAAAACACTCACTACCCCTTCAAAATTTTCACCAATTATGAATTTGAAAAAATAAAAAATCCGCACAAAACATAGCTTATTATGAGTAGAAAATGCCTACGAAATCTGTTTTCTGTGCGATAAACGGTTCCAGAGATATTCGCAAAAAACGATTATTTTTTTTAAATTTCAACAGCCTTTATCTCGAAAATGGTGCATTTTAGAGGGTAAGTTAATAGAAACTTTTTTTCATATTTTTGGACAAGCTATCACATCCTGAAGTCCTGCGCATTTATTATGAAACACCCTGTATTTAATTTTTTTAATACTCAATAAGGCTATTGGTCTATAATATTCAGGTTATTTCGCATTCCCACTTTTATGAAAAGTTCTTACTGATACATGCTCCAGTTTGTCTGGAAAAACATCCTTCATGAAATAATTATTGATTAATTTCGTAAGAGGTCCACAAAAATGTATTTCAATTCAAAAATTTCTCTAGTAATAAAATTATCAGGAGCAGGACGTGCTTTTTGCATTTGCATTGTAAATGACCTAACAAAAAAATGTAACGCACCCTGTACCTTAATGAAAGGTAATATTTAACAACTGAATTCATCAGAAAATTACCTCATCTTTTGTTCAATCAACAGCAGTAATAAATAATTTTTTGTAGTAAAAAACGAACAGTCAATTGTTTTCAGCATAGGGGTATAATAAAAAAAAATTGAATTCATATTTCGAATAGAGTGAGTCATCAAGACACTAAACAAGTTTTTATCAGCTAGGGTAGACTAAAACTATGAGGTTTTGCCAAAATATAACTTTTTGATTCTGGAATAGTGCTAGAATAAAAATCACAAAAAAAGTTTATTTTACTATTCTCCGTATACACCCTAATGTTGTTGTTATGTTTAAAATTGTTTTTTTCGTTAACCAGCTGTTGTCCCCTTATGAACGGCAGCCCTCAAAAGTCGAAACTTGAGCGAGCCAAGGATCAACGAGGTCTTACCTTTTAACGTGCGAATCCTAGCACGATCCGAGGAGAATATAGAAAGGAGGTCCGTTGGTCACCCATCCAAACCATGACCTCGCCTAGCGTTGCTTGGCTTCAGATATCGGTGAAGCGGCCGCTCTCCGTTCGAGCTATCCCCGCGGATGTATCAATATGATTATAACTTGACATGTTAACGAGTTTCAATGAATACGTTTTTATTCTGAATATGTCTTATTTCGTCTAAAAAAACAGCTTTTTCTCTGTTATTCCTACCCTAGTACGACGTTCTTATAAAAAGTGCGTTATATAGATGCTAACGCCCGGAGGGTAACATTCACCCGAGGGTCTTTGGCCCGAGGGATGACTGTTGCCCGATGGGCGTTAGAATCTAGTAACGCTCGTGGTGCATACAAGATTTTATTTTTCACGAAAAAATTATCTTAAACGACGTTGTTTACTTCATAAATTTCTTCTCATAGTATTTACTACGTTCTGATGGGCAACTGAGCTTCTATGCAATTACCATGGAAACATTGAAGAGGTTGCTAAGGGTTGTTTATTTAACCCTGCGTTACATACGTGGATAATTGTTGCATCAGTACATACGTGGGGTGTGACAAACCCCATTTCCTGAAAAATCTCAATTTTTTATCTTGTTCTTTTTCTGATATTACGTTGTTCCATAGTATCACGGGATCATTTCGGAACAATAAAAACACGCAAGGAATAATCGAATAGGCTTTATTTCAAGAAATCTGATATAAACTGAAAAAGGCTAGTTTTTCATGTACCAAAAAACACACCGCGACAAAAAAATCATGTGAGATAAATGAACATCTCACCCCGGAATGAACATTCGGAAATTAAAATTTGATTATGATGAAATACAAAGAAAATAATTGCAGATTGAAAAACAGAAAGGAAAAAAATTAATCACTGTCTGAGCCATGCAATTTTGGCAAGTAATCACACCCCAGAGCACTTAAGTTCCCTATAACTTGACTCAGTGTCTACAAGATACTGCGGAAATGCCTGAATTCGACGATGCGGACATATTTTGGAAGCTATTAGGAAGGGCGTACGCATAAGTTTACATTTGGCATATTTTCAAAGCGATATTCGGCGGCTGGGGTCCATCACACCCCACGTATGTAACGCAGGGTTAATGAAATGACGATGCATTTTTATAAGAATTGACAAGCTTGTTAATGGAGGAAACTTATGGCCGATTTCACCAACTGATTCCTAAACTTAGGAAATACCTAAATCGGATTTGGGAATACCCAAGAGCAATTTTCGTCTCACCACACGTTAAGTAATGCTTAAGAGTGATAGGAAATACATACGTTAGGTATTTACTATTACTTTTAAGCATTAATTAACGCTTGGTGAAAAGCAAATTGCACTTGGGCATTCCTAAATTCGACTTAGGTATTTCCTAACTTTAGGAATCAGTTGGTGAAATCGGCCATTAGAACGGTTGCATTCATAATAATTATGGGGATCCAACAGAATGTGACGCTCAAAGCTGAAAAAGTGTTAGGAAATTTACTGCCTGTGAAATCCAAATAGTTATACGAGGAGTATGACCTCCGAGTAATAAAATATATAGAGGTGCTATTTCTATACAGGGTGTTAATTTGAAAACTTCCCACCCTTAATATCTTCCTTCCAGTAAACAATATGAGTAATCGAAAAAACAGTTCAATTTTATTGTCAAGGGGGACACTTTCAAGGACTATTTGTAGCCCTCGTGGTTCAACCCCCTAGGAGGGGTAGATGTTACCCTTTTTAAATGGGAAGGGGGGTCAAGTGGCACATCATTTTGATGGGCGTTCAATTCTTGTTCCAATGGTACCCTGACTTATTATTTTTTGATGAGCATTTTCCGAAAAATTGCGTTCTAAACTAACAGAAGTAATTATTAGAACGCCTATACTGAGATGCATGGTTTGGCCAGAACTGGTTAGAATATTAGGTGGTACCGTTCCAACCCTTTATTAGGGGTAACATTAGCCATTAGCTCCAAACACTTTACATAAAAAAGTAGTCTAATAGTAAAACGTAGATGGTAGTAAAGTTGTGTTTATTAAATGCTGAATTTTTAAGTGTCATCGCAGAAATTGTACAGATAGCCTTCCTTTTTTGCTACTTCTGCTGTAAAAAGTTTCTGTTTTCCGGCAAAAAATTGGTTAGCAAATTTGAACTATGTGGTAGTATTGTGAATACCGTTGTACCTGTTGGGCTGTTTAGGAATTACTTTAATAAGTGTATAAAAGTGTAAAAATGGTTTACATTCTTCAAGACAGAATTGAAATGATTGTAATTTATGGCGAAGTTGGAAAGTGCGCACGAAGGGCGGCATGTCTTTTTAACGAAAGACATCCAAATTGTAATGTAAGTCACCGGTATGTGCTTGATTTGGTGAATAAGTTTTACGAAACTGGTTCAGTGACAAATAAAAAAAGAAATAACCCCAGAGTACTAAATGAAGCAGCTCAAATTGAAGTTTTGGGAACATTTGCTGCAGAGCCCACGAGCTCCTTACGATCAGTATCAGAACAGAAGGGAATGTCACGCGAGACTATAAGAAAAGCATTGAAAATGCATAAATTTCATCCATATAAAATGCAGATTCTTCAAGAGCTCCACGAGGATGATTATGATAGAAGAATAGAGTTTTGTGAAATCATGTCTCATCGAGTCAATACCATCCCTAATCTTCTGTTAAACATCTGTTTCAGCGATGAGTGTTCATTTTTTCTGAATGGCAATGTTAATAGACAAAATTGTCGCTATTGGAGTGACGAAAACCCACATATTTTTCGGGAAGGGCATACACAACACCCACAAAAAGTTAATGTTTGGGCTGGTATTCTTGGAAATGCCATTCTTGGTCCATTATTTCTGGAAGAAAACTTGACTGGCAATCTGTACCTTGATATGCTTGAAGAGACTATCGATCCTCTTATAACTCACGAGGTAGAAACTCAAATTGATGCAGAAGGTAATGAACTTTTGCAGGAGGATCTGTTACATTTCCAGCAGGACGGTGCTCCACCTCATTATTTTCTTCCCGTCCGACAGTGGTTAAACGAGAGATTTCCGGGTAGATGGATTGGCAGAAGTGGAGCAGTTGAATGGCCTCCGAGATCACCGGATTTAACACCCTTAGATTTCTTTCTTTGGGGGCATCTTAAATCCGTTGTTTATAAAACACAACCTTCTGATATTGACGAACTTAAAAGACGAATTACAGCAGCATGCCGGTCAATTCCTAGTGAAGTTTTCCGTAATGTTAGAGGGGAGTTCGAAAACAGACTGTATTACTGTTTAGAGCAAAATGGACAACATTTCAAACAGCTAATAAGATAAGCGTAAGTAGATTTTATGTTGGAAATGTTAAATTTTATTGTGTAGAAGGAAAATAACCACCAAATAAAAAATCCCATGCGTAATAAATTTATTCCTGTCATTCAAGGGTTGGAGCGGTGCCACCTACTCTTCTAACCATTTTTATTAAAGGGAGTCAATACAATAATGCATCTCAGTATAGGCGTTCTAATAATTACTTCTGTTAGTTTAGAACGCAATTTTTCGGAAAATGCTCATCACAAAATAATAAGTCAGGGTACCATTGGAACAAGAATTGAACGCCCATCAAAATGATGTGCCACTTGACCCCCCTTCCCATTTAAAAAGGGTAACATCTACCCCTCCTAGGGGGTTGAACCACGAGGGCTACAAATAGTCCTTGAAAGTGTCCCCCTTGACAATAAAATTGACCTGTTTTTTCGATTACTCATATTGTTTACTGGAAGGAAGATATTAAGGGTGGGAAGTTTTCAAATTGACACCCTGTATAAACAACACACGTTGTTATGAAAGCTGCATATCACTATCCTTTGTAATAGTTTGTGGGTGAGGAGGAGATTTGTTATTGTTATGACATTCGGATGTAAGATTAAAACCAGTGGAGGCGTGCTGATAATTTTTTTTCATGTTATATTTTTATCTCTAGACGACAACATGCCTGATGGTTGGAAAGCACGTGTGTTGTCAAGATGTCAATAAAAATACTGTATTGTGCGAAAAATTAGATTCTTGCTGACAAAGCATACAATAAGGTCATAAATACTGAAAAAATAAATGAAGGTGCTGAAGTAAAAAAGTAAATATATTCAAATCGTTGAATCACATCAATAAACTCAGAAAGAAACTATACACTATAAATATGATATACATGTGTTATAATACACATAAGAATTTACACATAAACTATAATACACCTAATAATTTACACATAAACAGATTACATTCAAATTTATGTTGACAGTGTATCATTGAAATACTCATCTAAAGTGTAGTAAAAGCTTCAATAGCTCTTTATCACTTTTTTTCCTATGTTTTTGTCTGAATTTTTATTATTGGTATCCTGGGGCAGATAATCAAAAAGTGTTTTAGAGTTGTCAAAAAGTAATGTCTCTACTTATGTAGAGTTAGGCTCAGGGAGCGATCGATATTACAAGTCTGCCTGGTAGGAAACCGATAATTTCTCTTGTAGTTATTATTTTACTTCTGTTTCTTAAACATCAAACAGGTGAGAGTCATTAAAGTTTATGAGTTAAATAGGGGTCGACATATATCTCTGTAGACATCTCTGCAGACATACCAAACAACAGCTCTATTTTGATGTAGTCTTGATTTGATCAAAGGGTGGAGCGATGACTTGGAATTCAAAGTATAAAATCGCGCGTAGAAATTTTTATGTAGTACCTATTATCATTTTAAAGTCTCCTGTGAAATAAATGTTTCGTGACATAGCGTGTATTGCAGTATCACCGACGCTATGTTTTAAGTACTCGGAAGACATTCCAACAAGACAGAAGAGTTGATGATAAGTATAAAATCGACAAAGTCGAAGTACCCTTCTCTCCAAAGAGAATTGAGTTTGCTTATTCACTTCTGACTGATTCACTGCAACAAGATTTTTCCTAATTATTGATAGGTAATCGTTTTCAAGGTCGACTTAAATAGTAACAATGTTTTCTACAGCTATTTCAACAAATAGTGTATTTTTGTCTCAAAATCGGGATTATGCTATGATTACCATGCTGCGACGCCCATGGTTTGATTTGACAAGACGATAAATAAGTCGTAAAGGGACGTAAACAAACATTATCGCCAAGGTAAGAGTGAAAATAACATGAAATTTCAACCTGGTCCCCGAATGTAAACGGATTTATCCGACAATGCCCATTTTTAACATGATTCGGGCTGAGATGTTTGTAAACACCGTCGGGTATGTTGCTTTCAAGAAAGAGACAGAGAAGCCCTCTCTATATCTTATATTGCTCGAAGAGTATGACCATGTTTTGAAATGGATAGATGAAAACACAGTGAATACCGTAAATGAAACTGTCAGGAACTGGTGAGTTTATCTCATGAAAAATATTAATATTTTTTATGTTTTTTACATTATTTCAGTCTGAAAAATATAGTGCAAATAGTCTATGGACCAAATACTCACAGCTGAAATCAACATTGTTTGAGAAAACATCAACATATCAGCATTCAGTCAACTGATGGCCTTTCTGAACGTTATAGTTGATTTATGCAGCAGCAGCAGCAAGAAAGCAAAATAGGAGCCTTGAACTTAGTTAAAAAGTGCATTGCACTACGACCAAAAGGGTGTAAACAAAGTAGGTTTTTTTAACCTACAGAATTAATAAATGCATTGAGTTACCTGTAGGTAAAGTGTTCCTTCTATCATAGCGAAATACCTCAATTTGGAAAACCCGAAAGGTTACACCGGACATTGTCTACGCCGAACGTCGTCAACGCTTCTTGTTCAAGGTGGTACTTCCTTTGAAACACTAAAATTACATGGAAAATGGAAGAGTAGTACGGTAGTGGAGAGCTATATTGAAGAAAGTATCTCATCGAAGAACAAATTGCTACAATGATAGCCCATTCCGTATCCGAAAAAGAAATTGAGTACATTGAGCACATTGAGTAGTTCATCATCGGTCAACTCCCAGAACTTCAAACTTGGTACTAATTTTTCAGGAATATTTGAAAATTGTAATTTCTATTTGAGAGAAAATAATTGGTCCCTTTTTTATTTACAGTTATAACTAAAACTTTTCTGAGTAATTAATTTTTTGAACTACAGAAAAAATTATTTAGTGGGCGTTATGATTCATAATGCCCTCCATAACGCCCCGGGCGTTATATGGGTCTGTTAATAGCAACCGTTGCCAAGGTATTATAAAGCAGTAATGAAGGAGTGAAAAATAAAATTATTAACCTCATACATTTTTCTAACTACCCATCTCACTATAACATAATAACATTTCAGCCAATTTGATCGAAAGCCAAATTCCCATATGTTTCCGTGCGGGGCCCTTTAATATCAAGTACAAAAAATATGTGATCAACTCGCAGGTTATATTGATTTTCATTCCATATACTGAAGTGTGGAAATATTTCATTTTATAAAACAAGTATAATTACCAATTTTCCTGCATATCGGAAAATGTTTAATATCTCAATTTCCGCATGCTCATCCCACAAGAAAAGATCGATTTTGGGGTCAACGGATTCTTTATCGTACAGACTAGAATTAACAAAAAAGAGAATGTTCAAACCTATCGCTTGTTGAAGTTGATTAATTTAAAAACTGCTCCCGTTCGCTCCTCTTTCCCCATATCCCCTTCAAGTTGGACCAGGCGGGCTCCCTCTTTCCCCAGGTACCTGAAAAAGTAATGAGACTTCATTGTACGATGTGCTAGCGGAAATTCAATTACAAATAGGAGGAGTTTTTTAATTGGAGTCATTGCAAGACGTTTTCATTTGTATTCAGGAGTAGGAGCTGATTGTCCGAATTTAAGGAAAGTTTCGAGAAATAATGTATTGTTATGAATCCTTCGTATTGTGTTCAAGTTGATTTTGATGGTAGAAAAATCTCAATTACAATGGTGATTTTATTATATACAGTGTGTCCGTTAAGTTCTCTAGTACTTTTTTACTACTTAATTTACGAAAAGAAGTTATTCTTCAAAAAAATTTCTGCACGGTCTAAAATTCATAATTCGACCACCAGATAACAATTTTTTTGAACCTTATCCGAGTTTTGTCAAAAAGTATAAAATTTTCTTTATTTTTGTCAAGATCTAAAATTCTTTCGGAAAAGAATTGATAAGGGTTAAAAACTATGTTCAGATGTCCAATTACACCTATCTACAATAAAATCCCAGGTAGCACATCATACCGGCTGAACCTTGGTTCCATATTGAGTCAATATTGGTTGAATGATATTTACCAATATATATATATATATATATATATATATATATATATATATATATATATATATATATATATAAAACAATATTGTCGTCACATCGTTTTTAACATCTAGAATAAATATCGCAATCCCAATATTCCCCTAATATCGATTCTAGGAATAAAAACTATATTGGATCTCCAAGTGTGATTACACATTGGTTGAATATCATTTCGCCAATATTCAACAAATCTTATTAATTAATATTGAGTCAATATTGGTTCAATAATATTTATCGATATCGCCAAAACAATTTTGTCTTCATATTGTTTCCTACATCTAGATTGAGATGAAATTTGAATATTGACCGAATATTCAATGAAACATATTGAAATTATATCATGATCAAACCTGGATAAAAATCCGCTAGGTGGCTCTACATATAGAACGTCTTCTAAAACCTACGAAAGTATATTAAATACTTCCCATAACTTGTTTTCAAGACAGCTCACTCAGTGGTTATGGCGATCAAAAGGCAGACTCTGGTGTCACCTTCATCAACTAAAATACATTTAATAATTTACCAAGGTATATTGACATCCACCAATATATCCATGTGGTATTGTACCAATATCTATAAATATTTTGAGGCCATTATGGCTTCAAGAATATTTCACCAAAGCTATTTCTAAAATATTCAAACAATATTCGACCAATATCACAAAATGTTCACATTTTACTTCTCGACAATATAACTTTTGAATTTTGTGCCAATATTGTCAGAATATTGTATCAGCGATATTGTACCAATATCTCCGAATATTTTAAGGCCAATATTAGTTCAAGAATATTTCGCCAGTATTATTCAAGTAATATTGGAACAATATCGCCGAATGTTCACATTTTTTTTTCTCGCCAATATTGCATTTCAAATATTTCGCCAATATGTTCACAATATTGCAACAATATTTTACCAATATAGGTGTGCTATCTGGGAAGTCAGGTTTTGTCATTTTTCACAATTTTATTCCAGTTTGTTTCATATGAGAAAATTTTTTATTATGAAATTGACCTAAGAAAAAAGTACTTTTTAAATTGATGTTAGGGTAAAAAGGTTGAAGAAAATGTTACTGGTAGAAATGATAAAGTATATCTAAACTTTATACTCAGTACGATTGTTAAAAAATAAACATATCAATAATAGAATCTTTTCAAAAATAGCACCATTTTATCGTTAAAAAAATGCATTTTCGCTATAATTTCATGTGGTCTTTACATCAATTCCTAGAAATATGATTATTTATTTCAGTGAACTGCAGTTGTAATCATTCATATTACATGTATAGCTATTAATGTAAAGAGATTATAATGCCATTTATAATAATCGAGGACTTTGCCAGGCGACGAGGCTTTTTGCCCGAGTAAAATCAACAACTTTGATTATTGTCACGTTATTTTCATCTTTGCTTGGTATCTAGGGTATTAAAAGTAACTAACGTATTATATTTTGTAACTGATGTATTATGTGTTGTTGTGATGTTATGATGTTGATGATTTGTAATAAAGATTTAACTTAGAGAAACCCGAATTTTCAATGATTCGATAAAATAATTTATATACAAATAGTATATTATTAACTCTTGCTTCTTAATGTACATTAATTTGTCCTTTTAACGTAGCAACCATGTGTCACTTGCTAGACTAAGCAATGTTATTTTTAGTCAGTCAGCAAGTGGAATACATATTCATTTAATTATATAAACATGCCGTTGGAATTGAATATGCAAGAATAAGAATTACAAAAGGTTTAGACAAGCTGCAGAAATGTTTGACCATAGACACCCTGAGGAAAATATCCATTTTACAACTGTACAACTGTAAAAAAACAACACTTTTCAATGTCATCGTAATTATAACGTCAAGTGTCCAATTTTTAATTGGCTTTAATTTGTACACACATGTGAGTGTTCTTGAAGTTTATAATCATTATAATATACATCACAACAGAACAATCCTTTCAACTTACCCTTGAAATTATCCCATTTACTCCTCTTTCCCCAGCCGTCAGTGAATTTATTCCAGTTGCGTTTGTCCTTATCATGTACAATGAAATCATCATCCTCGGACTCCATGGGTATACTATGCCTGTCTTGTTGTTCCAACATCGACGATATTTCTTGAATAGCCTCATCTTCGTCGTATGGGCTTCTCTTTCCCCAGCCTCCCTGAAACACGAGACATGTTTCACATCCGTTGTAGTATAAAAAATTGGGTAGAAAAACATGCTACTGAATCTTCATTATTACACTCCAAAAACACTGTATTACCATACCATCGTATATAGGTATGCAGAAGTATGTGCACTCGCTGCCAGATTCGTGTCAACATCCCCACTTCGAGTATTGCGCTTAGCCGACCTAAGGCGCGACCACAACAATCTGATATCCGAACACCGTAAGCAAGACAAAGTGAGACAGAACAGATTTCAGCCAACCCCTCTTGCCCCACCACATGCCAGAAAAAATTTAAATCTCAACCCGATACATCAAAGGAGCCGACTGGGAGTGCACATACTTGTGTTTACCTATATACGGTGGCGGTGCCTATTTAGCACAAAGAAAATTGGATTCTTCCGTGTTCAAAGGAAAAAAATATTGCACTCTACTGATAGTTTGTATCTTCCCTAGAAGAACTAGAGCTACTTCCAGATATGGAGGTTTAAACATGCCATCTAGGAGTTTCCTACAAATCGAGGCTGAAAAAGCACCTGAAAAGTGACCTTGACTTCATTGTAGCCAGAAGGATCGTAATCAGGAAAAACAAAGATTCTGATCTAAGGTGAAAAGGACCCAAAATTGGTCAGGACATGTAAGAAAAATACACGAACGCAGAAAACCGGTGAAACGATCTTGCTCAAGTGGCACAACACCGCTAAAAGTGATGTTGCTGTGGAAGAACCGGGGCAGAAAGAAGTCAACCCACCAAGTTTCCAAAGAACTGAGTCCAGAGAGACTAGAAAAAGTCCAGGACTTAATCTCTAAGATTCTCGTCAACATTCACACAGATTTATGTGTAAAAATGCACAAACAATTGAGGCAACTAGAGCAGATTGGATGGGAGGAGTAATTTCAATAGGTCTATGTCTTTTTCACACAAAACGTTGGAAAGGCTAACATAATAGATGAGGTACTACAAGAAAGCCCGCTCAGCTAATTTCAATATCCATATGAGCTGGGCAAGTTAACACTGGGCGATCTCAATAGGCTTCTATTCTTTGTTAGTAGCCTTGGAAGATAACCAGACAGCCATAATCCAAAAACAAATATTACATTAAAATTCATTATAATTATATTATAAAGTACAGCAGCCTAATACATAAATTAACAATAAAACTACCACTATTAGCCACAAAGGGGTTGGTAGGGAATAATTTTGAATTTTGCGATGATAGGGTTTTTGCCCTACCCTTCATGGGGAGCCTGCAAAACCGCCCTATGACGGACCCTACGATGATGTTTTGGATACCTTAGATGCTGCAAGATCAAGTCTCTGGCTGTTTTACTCTCCCTGCCCCCTCCAAGTCATGCAGGAGTGACGCATCTGGTTAACAGGACAGTTACTTTCATCATTGAGCTTTCTATCCCGGAAAAACCCGGGTACGGGGGCAAACAGTTATGACAATATTTATAGCCATCGAGGGTGTTTTCGACAATGCATCCACCAAGTCCATAGTAGATACACTAGTAAAAAGAGGAGTACCTCCCCTATTGTGCCAGTAGATAGAAGTCAACACCATATCATCAATTGGGCGAATGATATTGACAGCTAGAGCAAATAGGGGATCTCCGTAGTAAGGAGTGCTACTGCCCTTGCTTTTAGAATACATGGGCTTAGGATATGCCGAAATTTGCCTTGGTAAGCTTCGAGACTGTCCTCTCGAAGCTTACCCAAACAGTCCTGGAAATAATCAACAGGTGGTGTGAAGAGGAGAAGCTGACAATGAACCGTGATAAAACCACAATAGTAACATTAACACGAAAGAAAATACTGAAAAGACTTGATGTTAAGCGTTCGCTTGTGAATACAATTATCGGTATGTGCTTGGGTTCGACTCCCAGCGCTTTCACAGGTCCCGTGCGTGGTATCATACGTTAAAAAGTTAGGAAAACGTCTCTCCAAGCCTTCTGAGAATTGCAATGTCAATGATTGTATTTTTCACAATGAAACTTTTCTTTCCTTTATTATTCTTACCATTACGTTATTAGTTACCATTACTCCATTACTATTAATAATAATAATATAACTTTATTCAAAAAACAAGATGGTCTTACGAAAACACTATATGAAGTGAATAAAGTAGGTTGGCGATAAGTTTTATTACACTTGTTTCGCAAAAAACACAATTGAATCATATACAATGGAATCATATGCAATAAAATCAGTTATAAATATTCGAATTCAATATAAATAAAAACACTATAGATTATATGTATAAATTTGATTCGCGACACAAGGAATTTTAAATTAAAATAGGCCTAAATAGAGTAGAAACTATTGGAGTGAAACGAATGCAATAATGTTACAAACTCCAAATAATATGAATGAACTACAGTATTATCATTAAATAAAATGTTATAAAAATAATATTTATTCACTATTTCAGGACACATAATACTACAATTATATTGGAATGTTATTCGGTTATAACAACAATTTGGATATGGGTAAAAGTATACAGGTATAATATATATAAAATGTAAAAATGCAATAAAATAACAATATTTCTTGAGAAGTGTTCATATTTAACACACACGGGAAAGGGATAGAGATAAAAATGTATACAAAATATAACGAGGAGGTTTCTTGGTCAATATTGATTGAAATAATTATTTCCAAAAGACTCGTACTTTAGATCTCTTCATGAACATTTTCAGCTATCTTTTGAATTGGAATGAGTTGGGTATAATGCGAATTGTTTCAGGTAAAGAATTGAACATTTTTGGAGCGTTGTAAGAATAACTAGTTTTCAGCTGTGATTTTGTTATTTGCGGTATTATGTAGTTATTTCTTTGTCTCGTATTATACGTATGTGTTGGTAAGTGTTTTGTTGTATAGTACTTTATGTTGACATTGTAGCAGTAGAGTTGTTCAAGGTCGAGTACCTCCGATTCTTGAAAAAGTAGATCACTTGGATATCTTGAGTTTTTACTGAGCATAATTTTCAGGAATCGTCGTTGTAGAACTTCAAGGGGTCCGATGTGGGATTTTAGTACGCACCTCCCCATGCTAATAAACCGTATTACATATTATTTTTCGACGTCATTAGTGTAACTATTGCATTCGATAGAAAAATTACCTGGAAATTCTTCCATGATCTTTTCTCAACAATGGGAATTGATGAAAACGTTTTCTGCTCCACAAATGACGGTATGCTTCGTTTCAAACCCCAGCCTCCATGTATGTTATTCCATCCTCTTTTCCCCCACATGCTCAGTTCTTTATTCCAGTCCCGTTTAGTCACATCATCACTGTCCACCTGCAAAAAAATAATAAATGATATGACAGTGTGAACTTAAGATAAGTAAGCTTTTAACGAATATGTAAATTTAATTAAAAAATTTTTAAACAGTTATTATATTGACAAATCGCACAGGTTTCTATTAGTATCAAATTATTGTCTCAATAATGCGTAAATATATGCGTGTAAAATTGAATGACTGGCGGTCTCTTCAGAAACAAAGTACCGCATTAAATTCCAAAGAAATTCCATGAAGAGATCTTACTAGATTTAATTATCAAATAACAGTCTAGGCCAGAATATTCACCGAGGAAAAACCCATTGAGAATCAATTTCCGAAATTTAAGAAGAGTGCGTAAAATATCACTTTTCTCACAGTTCACTTTTTACGCCCATGTGCTGAGACGTATTAGTAGTGTACGTACGCACTGTGAACTTAGTCATGGTGCCACAGTGACCTATGCAACACATTTATATTGCTAAATATAATTGATAGGTTCTTCTGGTTTTCGTGGCCTCATTTCAAAATGAGATGTCCGTATTCGTATTTATCCTGATTTTTTTTCGCATTCTGTTTAATCACAATCGAAAGCTATTTCCTAGCTCTTTTCCCAAATTCAGTGTGTGGAATTTAAAGACTCAACAAAAAAAATTAACAACAGGTTATACAGGGTTATTCAAATTCGAGGGCCACAATTGGGATTTTGGAAACTATAAGAGAAACGAAGATGGTTAGATGAGGAAAAATTTGCGCATTTATGTCCCCAACTATATGGCGTTGAGAAAGTTTCAAAATTTCGAGTAATACGGGAGATATAAAAAAAACGAAATTTTGAAAAACCATTTTTACTTTTTTCTGGCGTTTTTCGATGAAGGATATCAAAATAAACAGTACATCACAAAATTAAAGGAACAGAAAATATTAAATATTTGGGCATAACCATAGACAAACACTTGAGATGGGATAAACATATAGAAAATATTACCAGATCTCAGATATTTAATTTATAAATTCAAACAAATTCAGACATTTTAGATAGAGATAAACTCAGCATGGTCTATCATGCACTAGCTGGGTCTCGACTGAATTATGGAATCTTAGGGTGGGGTGGGGCAATGAATATACATTTGAAAAAAATTAATATAATCCAAAAAAATCTAAAAATGATAATGTGGAAACCACATACATATCCATCTAATGATTTGTACATGGAAGCGCAGGTTTTCGATATAAAACGATTATTTTACCGCTCCATCGTGATAAATCAATTCAAGAATGAATCGGAGCTACAAACATTCACACATACATATGACACGAGGAGAGAAAATACACGTTACCAAACTCCATTTTCTTCGAAAAGAATTGGTCAATGCAGTTTTACATATCTTGCACCAAGAATGTTTCAAATTCTACCAGAATGTATGAGAGAAACAGATAATATTTATCTATTTAAAAAAAAATTAAACAAATTTATTGCCGATTATCCAAGAGATGAACTCATCAAAATGATAGATATGCAGTCTTAAATATTAATAAAGTTTATATTTCCTACATTTTATCTAAAATTTTATCCATACTCTTGATTTTAACCTATGTTCAAATAAAATGTTTTTTTAAACAAATTATCCACAATTTTATAATATATAACTTTACTTTACAAATATCTCCTTCTACATTTTATCTATGATTTTATTTATACTATTAAGGTGACTCTATGTTATATGTATAAATCTGTCTGAATTTCACCAACATTTTTATCTATAGTCTTGATTTGACCACATTTTATCCACAATTCGCTATATACTTTTTATTTACTATGTACTTTATGTTTAGAATTTTCTGCGGACATCTATAATATTGTTTTTACACTATATTAACTGTAAAAATCTATTTTTTGGCAACCCTTCGGGAGGTGTTCACTTCCCGGACACTTTTTCTTTGGGAAAGTAACACTTCCCGGCCTAGTCCGGGAAGTACGTACTTCCCGGACTAGGCCGGGAAGTGCTCGAATTCTAATACAAATTGTTGTTATTGTTGTTATTGTTGTTATTGTTGTTATTGTTGTTATTGTTGTTATTGTTGTTATTGTTGTTATTGTTGTTATTGTTGTTATTGTTGTTATTGTTGTTATTGTTGTTATTGTTGTTATTGTTATTTCCGTCAACCGATTGCACCCCTACGCGCAACTCTCGGAAGTCTTCGAGAGACTTGTGTGAGCTAGGGAAGACGCAGCCTTTACCTTTTAACGTGTGATGCCATGCACGAGACCGGTGAATCGGTGGATCGAACCCACGACCCCACGCTTGCGAGGCGTACGCTTTTACCAGCCAACCACCACGGCCCATAATATTAATATAAATAAGAATTAGAATGTTTCTATTGGTACCTATGTTCTGTTCGAATTTCAATTAATATATAATACAAATAAGAACTCGCAGACTCACTAAGCGCTGTTCATACGATACAACAGTTTTATCCAAAAAATCCTATTGCCCAAAAATTTCAGCGGGAGTTACATAATGCGCAGCAACTGGGCAAGCAAATTGAAATCATCTGGATACCATCTCACATAGGTATTCAGGGAAATGAAATCGCTGACAGATTTGCCCGCGAAGCTATTTCGAGTGCAGAATCGCAGACTATTTCAAAATCACCTTCGGCAGATGTAAAAACAATGGTGAAAAATTCAGTGAGAAATGCGTGGCAAAACAAATGGAGTGCATCTAACTCAAAGTTACGTGAGATAAAACGATCTGTTAGTCAGTGGTCATTTAAGAGTGGATCAAGGAAGTCTCAAGTGATCCTGAATCGACTTCGATTGGGTCACACCAACCTCACTCACAGTTATCTCATAACTCGCAGTGAAGTGCCAAATTGTGTTTACTGTGAACATTTATTTGTTGACTGTCCAAATTACATTACCCAGCGAAAATCATGCAAAATTGAGGGAAATATAGCAAACATTTTAGGCGAGAACTGTAACATGACAAATATTTTGAACTTTTTGAAACAACTAGGTCTCATCAATAGAATTTAACATTATCTGAACATTTTATAATTGTTAAAATTGTACCCGCTAATAACCCACAGGATTGATGCGGTTAATATTTAAATAAAAAAAAAAAGAACTGAAATGTTCGAAATATTCAAATTTGGAATCGTTTCATCCGGTTAACAGATGGGTGAAAGTCGACCTCTCTTCGTCTCTTAGACTAAATGTGTCTCATTGATTTGTTATTCTACATGGTTGCCGAAAAAATAGGGTACGCAACTCGACCGAAAACAGTTTTTTTGGACTCGCAGACTTCCAGGACTCGCTAACGCTCGTCCTAGAATTTAGTCTACTCGTCCAAAAAACAGTATTTTTCGGACCTGTTACGTAAATTACTATTTTCACACATAATTATCTTTATTTGATACATATTTTTTCACATTTATTCATAATTTTATCTATAAGATAGTTTTAACTAATAATATACAAAAAAAATTAAATTGAATAAATCACAAATCTCACGCACAGGCTACTTGCCTTAGTGAGACCCTTGGTTTATTGAAGTTTCAGAATTCGGATATACCATTTTATGTATATTTTTATTACTCAATAAACTATATATTATTATTATTATTATATCTACATTGCCATTTTGTCTCCGCTGTAGCGTAATTAAAAATAACAAAGATGACGTCACTTCCGGTGAAACCGGAAACTTCGCAATAACGAAAATATTGAATTCTTCCCAGGATTGCAATTCTCACTCACGTATCATATCCCAGACCCAAAATGAACCGTTTTTGAGTTATTCGAGATTTTTTGAAAAAGTTACAGATGTAGCCTCTCAACCACAAGTCATTTCTATGAATATTAACATTTAAAAAAATATGCAGTGACAGAGTAATGAATGGGGAAGGTTGAACGGATCACATCCACTGAATAATCCACAGAGTGCGCAAAAATGCGAGTCCGATGAGTGAATAAGAAAAATAAAAATATTCAACTTTTTTAAATAAGAATTTTTTTTTTCTTCAATGTTCAATTATCTTATGAAAATAAGTACTAGTTATAATACACTTCCCTATACACAACACTTATAATTTTGGAGATATTCATTGATGAAAATTTGTACCCCTCAATCTTGATCTATAAAATTTTATTATTGCCTAATTTTAATTGAATTTCTCATGAAAAATAGTCTCGTAATCGAAACGAAAATCATGATCAGCATAAATAACAACTTCAAATTTAGTTTCATTGCTATACAAGAACTTCCTACAATAATTTTGATGACCGTTTCTTTTTATTGCAACAAAATAAATGTTCAAACACATCGCCTTCAGCTTCCATTTTTTTTTCACATCTCCGTATGACGTCTTCTAAAGCTCGTCTTTATGTTCGGTGCAGAGAAAGCAGTACGAACTCTCTGCTGAAATTCTTCTTCTGTTCTTGGCATATGAGAATATGGTTCGTTTTTTATATAACCCCAAAAAATCCATTGAGTTTAAATCGATCGATCGCGGTGGCCACAATTGAGGACCGTCGGTTCCAAACAATTTGTCATAAAAGTCTAATTTAAATACATCTTCACCATCTGCCGATCATGTAGAGGTGCTCCATTATTTTGATACCAAATGTTTCCATGGTCATTCCTGTGCATCGACAGTTTATTTAATCCCAAATCTCGTGCCGCATCTTTCAAAGATGATTCGCAAAAGCTGAGGAGTACCCAATCAATGTAATAGTATTATCTGCATTGTCCACTTACGTTTTATTATTGAAATTTTATCATTTGAAGTTCCTAAGACTGAAGATTAATCTTCTAATAATATCTGGAGATAGTTTCCGTTTTTTTGGATACCTTGTAGCATACAGCTTGGCAAACATAGCTGCAATTGTGAGAATATGCACGCCCATGATGCGCATTGGTCGTACAACGAACTATCCAATGATATTCACGTAATCGTTCGCGTAAGAAGGGGGAATTTCACAATCTCAGCTATGTTTGCCAAACTGTAAGTATCACATGTTCCTGTTGAATCCTTATTACATTCGTCATGAATCACCAATTACGAAACTTCCTAAGATTGAAGATTAATCTTCTAATAATATCTGGAGATAGTTTCTGTTTTTCTGGATACCTTGTAGCATAAGTATCACATGTTCCTGTTGAATCCTTATTACATTCGACATGAATCACCAATTACGAAACTTATTCCTAAGATTGAAGATTAATCTTCTAATAATATCTGGAGATAGTTTCTGTTTTTCTGGATACCTTGTAGCATAAGTATCACATGTTCCTGTTGAATTCTTATTACATTCGACATGAATCACCAATTACGAAATTGTGATTTTTATACACTTGTCATGCTGTACTTTATGAGACTGAGAATCTGACAATTAACAACTTTATTTCATTTGTCACCAAACAATGTGTTGAAGGATGGATGGACAGCAGCCTACTACAAGTAGAGGTCTCTTTTGAGTGGGATATTACTTTCTTGTTTACATAGTTTGTAGAACTGTAGAAGTTTATGATACCAAAAAGATAGTTTAGCATCTCACTTCGCAAGTTGAGAAGTGTTGAAGACCTGAGCAAGTCCCAATTTGACTAGTTCTTGCGAAGTCAACAAAACTTCTTTAATTATGTAGCTTGAAGCTTACACATAACGACGAACATTCCCTGTAATTCTTTCTTTATTAGTTCTGAATGATTTCAAATTTAGATTCTTTTATTGAATGTTCCCTGTTTTCACCTTCCAGAGTTCACATTCGTGTCTAATTGATAAAAATTGTGTCATACAAGTTGAACAAAACAAAATTCCAGATAAGATTCGGATAGCTCAATTTCCGATTCAATGTGCCAAATGTTCACGGCTTCGTAATGAATTCATACCCAAGTCACTGGAAATCCTGTGTCATCCCAAGATGTTACGAACTTGTGACACATGAACGAGAACTTGTTTCGAAGTATGTAAAACCACGGCGTCACACACATTTTGCGGATCATATTGAAATCGATTTATTCTGATTTGTTTCTTACGAGCCTGAAAGTTTTGGTGTTCTGGAGATGAATTCTTCGTTTCAATGGTAATAAGATTAGACAAGCTATAGAGGTTTTTACCCCACGAATTAAAAGACGCAAATAGACTTCACTAATTTTCATAAGATAGTTCGTTAATGAAAACCCCAGTTTTCGCCCCAGTAAAATCGCTTTGTGGAATTTTTTATGCAAGCAATAGTGAAGAAAATTACAACTTTTTTGGTTCTTTGGAAATATCTCAAAGTTTATTCAAGTAATCGTTTTACAGTCAATTGAACTTTTGTAGAGATTTAAAAAACTTGCAGAATGGATTTTCATACTACCGGATTAGTGTATTTTCCACTGAGAAAATCCGGGAAAACCTCGAAAACAGATACCATTTTTCAAAAATTTATAATTTTTATAAATCTGAAGCTAGACAAAGAATATTGCGAAAACTGATAGATATGTGGTTCAACTGTGTGCAAGATGTTTTCTGTCCCATGTGTAGTGTTTGCACAATCGCGTTACAAACAATTTAAGGGCACATCTTGCAAGATGCGCCGATTTAAGGGAAATCATCTTATTCAAATTCTGTAAACGGAATTTGGAAGTACAGTGCATCCCATTTTGGGTGAGACAGCCAGGTTTATCGCTTGTTATTTAAGATAGAGCCTTGCGGTTTTCACGTTCCTGTAATTTTTTTGGGAAACTCAAGTTGGCTTAATCAGATTTTGCATAACTGTTTCCGTTTATGAGATATAGGGCGATTTTGGAAATTGATACTTTTCGGACTCCTTCTTTATCTCCGAAGTTATTAGAAATAATGCTGAGCTAAAAACTACATCTGATACAGAATTCTGCGTAGAATCCAGTGGCGTACCTATTTTTTTTTCGGGGTATGGTTTTGAAGATACGACGCAAACCTATATTTTTTTCAATGGAACACCCTGTATTTTATTACTTCGTTGAATTCGCTATTTTTTTCCCTTCAAAATTATGTATAACACAATATAGGTAGGATGTTCAGAAATGCTAAAAAACACTAAAACATCACATAATGATAATTTTTCGTTAGTAAGCCATGGATTTTCCAAGTTTCAATAAGAGGATTATTACTTTTGATTATTAACATTAGTAGGTCATGGATGATACGAACATCCTTGTTGTTATTATGGCTACTATGCATTTGGAAGCATTGTTTTATCAAATAGGCATTGAAGAGAAAAAAAAAACAAATCTGATCTAGCTGTCATCGCTACGAATTATTATTGTGTTTCATCGTGTTTGGGTTTGAAGGAATATTGAGTATTGTAGAAATAATTGTTTGTGAATTTGTTGATTGAGAACTGATAATGGCTGGAAGAGATTTAGTTTTTCAAAACAATGAAAAATATGACATTATACAATGTTTGAATCAATCCAATGAAAACGTTGGCGAAGCTTTGGAACTTTATTTGAACAGGTATGACGTCGAGAATTTTACCACAAGACATTTCCTTACATCGTGATTTAAAAACTTTCAGATATCCTGAGAGGCATCAACCTAGTCGAGCAACTATATTCATACTAAAGTATAATTTACTGAATTATGGTGCATATTCTAAACCTCGACCCAAGGTATATAATAAAGAGAATCAAGAAGTAGATGAAATAAATGTGTTAGCTAGCGTTCATGCCTATCATCAGACTTCTTGTGCAAAATTAGAGAATGATACTGCTATTTCCAGATCACGGGTACAGAATTTAAAAAAAGTATAAGTTAAAACCCTACAAAGTCAATATTGTCCAACACTTATATCCTGGTGATGCAGCAAGGCGTGTGAATTTCTGCAATTGGTTTTTGAACCATGCTCGGAGAGACGTTGATTTCACAAAAATAGTTATTTGGTCAGACGAATCACATATAAGCAGTGCTGGTATATTTAACAGGCAAAATACAAGGCATTGGTATGATGAAAACCAGCACTTGATTTTTGAACGACAACAACAGCGTAGATTTGGTTTTAATGTGGCATGTTTCATATTGGGGACAAAAATCATATACCGCATTTTTGAAGGATCTCTTACCGCAACTAGGTACTTGACAATTTTAGAAGACATGTTACCGGAACTACTGAAAGATGTTCCCCTCGCCTTTCTTCATTCCATACATTTCCAACAGGACGGCGCCCCTGCCCATAATTCAAGATTGATCGGGCGGTTTTTAGAAAATAATTTTCAGGGTTGTTGGATTGGAACTCATGGACCCATCAGGTGGCCTCCAAGGTCACCTGATCTGTCTATATTAGACTTTTTCTTGTGGGGCTATTTGAAAAATAAAATATACAGTAACAGACACAACAGTCCCGAAGAACTTCGTGCATCAACAGCGGCAGCTTTCCGAAATTTACAAAACCGCCCTTTTATAATATTAAATGCACTCAGGCGAATTGAAAAAGTTTGTCAATTATGTATTAGGGAAAATGGACAGCAATTTGAACAGTTTAATCAGTAAGATATTACGTAATGTTGAACATTTTTATTAATGATAAATATTTTATTGGGTATTTCTTTTGTATCTAATTTGTATTATGAATTGTTATATTATTTATTTTTTGCTATTAGGTAGGTACCTACGTTTTGTTTTTCGTGTTAGTGTATTATCTTTATTTGCTTACTCTCCTATAAAAAAACACAAATGAAAATTATACAATTAATTCTTCTTTTATATGGGAAATCCATGGCCCACTAACAAAACATTATCATTAAGTGATGTTTTAGTGTTTTATAGCATTTCTGAACATCCTACCTATATAGTGTTATACATAATTTTGAAGGGAAAAAAATAGCGAATTCAACGAAGTAATAAAATACAGGGTGTTCCATACAGAATTCTGTATCAGATGTAGTTTTTAGCTCAGCATTATTTCTAATAACTTCGGAGATAAAGAAGGGGTCCGAAAAGTATCAATTTCCAAAATCGCCCTGTATCTCATAAACGGAAACAGTTATGCAAAATCTGATTAGGCCAACTTGAGTTTCACAAAAAAAAGGACAGGAACGTGAAAACCGCAAGGCTCTATCTTAAATAACAAGCGAGAAACCTGGCTGTCTCACCCAAAATGGGATGCACTGTACAGATCAATATCTAGAATTTGTTTATTTTGGATTTTTACCTGGAAGTAAAGACCACCTAAGAGGTAGGAAATGTGTTGAACATGTCACTGGAAGTTGATCAGAACGCTTCAAAGAGCATCCGAAGTCACCCGAAGTCGCACTGACGTTAACTCGAGTTAAGTTCGGGCGATTTCGGGTGCATTTTGAAGCATAGAGTAACTTCCAGTGACATTTTCAACACATTTCCCACCTTTCAGGAGAAAATCCAAATATGCAAATTGTAGATATTGATCTCTACTTCCGAACGTTGTCTACAGAATTTGAATAAGATGATTTTCCATAAATCGGCGCATTTAGAAAGATTTGCCCATAAATTGTTTATAAAGCGATTGTGCAAAAACTACACATCGGACAGAAACCATCCCATGTTATTATCTATCAGTTTCCGCAATATTGTTTGTACAGCTTCAGATTTATAAAAATTATGAATTTTTAAAAAATGGTCTCTTTTTCGAGGTTTTCCCCGATTTTCTCAGTGAAAAATGCACCATCTGGTCACATAAAGAACCATTCTTTAAGGTTTTATAACTATCTACAAAAGTTTATCCAACTTCAAAACGATTTCTGCAATACTTTTTGAGATATTCACAAAAAACAAAATAGGTGTAATATTTTTCACTATTGCCTGTTCAAAAAATTCCACAAATTGATTTTACTGGGGCGAAAACCAGGGTTTTCATTTTCGAACTATCTTATAAAAAGTAGTATAGGCCGTTTGCGTCTTTTATTTTATGTGAGAAGACCCTCTTATTTTCATCTACACAGCTTGACCTAGATAGATAGAGGGATGGATTTCATTTATTTTGCCAAATATTACATTGTTTTATTGAACCAATAGCCTGGTATATGAATGAACAATCAAATTTATGAAGAAATATAGATCAAAACGTTATATTGAAATAATAATAAGTACACACTAGGTAAAGTTAATGACAAACAAACAGATATATGGTATACATTTTCAAACATATGGTTTTCCTGAACACAGTTAGGCTCTCAATATTTTTAATTATTTCTGGCAACTTACTGAAAACACGCAACCCTACATATTTGGGTGAGTTATAGGTTATACCCATTTTTACAAATGGGCACACAAAAGTTATTTTTATTTCTGATATTCATTGATTGACTATCTTTGTTCAGTTTGAAGCTGTTTTATATTTAAAAAAATGCATGAAGACATTTCCAAAATATACCGGTAGCGTTATATTGTTTAATATTTTTGTATGATATTAAATACATTACATTGATACGTATTTAATTAATCATTAATTAATGGGCCGTGGTGGTCGGCTGGTAAAGCGTTCGCCTCGCAAGCGTGGGGTCGTGGGTTCGATCCACCGATTCACCGATCTCGTGCATGGTATCACACGTTAAAAGGTAAGGGCTGCGTCTTCCCTAGCTCACACAAGTCTCTCGAAGACTTTCGAAGGTTGCGCATAGGGGTGCAATCGGTTGACGGAAATAACAATTTATATAATTAACAACAATTTAACAATTTTGTCTGCAATTCAAATGTTGCTCCAAAATAACGCCGTACTGTTTACAATACAGAGGGTAGTAGGGGTACCTCCACTCTCCATAGTTTACATTCAGGGTCCTATCAGACTCGGCTGCGATATTCGGTACTTTATTATTACACGGTATACTTACTTCGGATCTCTCTGTCACTCATTTCCACACGCGTTAAAATTTAAATCTTCAAAATTCGCAAACCTCTATTAGGACCAAATTTTTTGCAGACAAACCTTTATCAACGTATTCACAATAAAACAGCGCCTGTGCTGATGTAAATTTTTTTCTATCATCACATCAAGTGAAAGTACAGATCGACAAGCGTAAGGATGCCTCTGAGATGCGCAAACGATAGAAAGCGTGAGTAGATGTGCGACAAAGATCGACTACTGTTTAATAAGGCAGAGCGATTGAGCTCCTGCCCCACTCCAGGGTTTTGTCTACTGCGCAACCAATTCTCGGAGGCATCCTTACGCTTGTCGATCAGTAACTGGTATCGACATACCTGTTTATACCTGGCAAATCAGTAGTTTGTCCAGGTAAATAATAGACAACCGTATGTCTGCACATTCTATGTCATGTTTCATACTTTGAGTGCAGTATAAAATTTTCTTATTATCTTGATATTGCAAAATTTTATGAAGAATCGTTTTTCAAAAAATAATTGAAAATATTCTGTCCAGGATTTTTTTAGGCAACCCATTTTTAATACATATATTTTCTAATATACGAAATCTATTATAAAATAAGTTTGATTCTATTATCAGCTCGGTGAAGGTCGATTTAGGTTTGGATCTTAGACTATTATTTCATGCAATTATTCTTGAATAAAACCAAACTATAATCCTATTTCCTATTCGAATAATTGAACCGAAAAACGCGAATGTCACACCAAATCCCATGCTGTATTTCGAACTAATTGCAAATCTTCCTGTTCAGCTGATATACGTATGCATTCAGATTTCTATAGCAATCTCATCATGAGAGGTTTGATCTACATTTAGATTAATATTTATAAAACGTTTAATTGTGATGGTAATTCAATACGATTGTTCAATAGTACAAAACGGGACAGATAATATGGAAATGACGGCATATTTCGCCTTTTTTAAGAAAGAGTGGTTGTGATAATTCAACGAATTTTTGCCATTTCACTGAAGATGAGAGAAAAATGTTTTATTTCAAGTGATACTCTTGTAATTTTGATAAACTCCTTCCTAAGAGGTCGCATTACCGATGCAAAGTCGGAAATGCTCTCTCTTCACGAAGGAGGCTAGAAGCAGGAGTACCACAGGGAGCAGTACTGTCGCCACACCTGTTTTCGATCTACACTGCAGACATGCCTATGTCGGACAACCCCATAACCAAACTTGCTCTCTATGCAGATGACACGGCAATCTTTGCTGAGTCATCCCATGAGAGAGGAGTAACATCGAAGCTGCAACATCAGATAAACAAGCTGGAACCGTGGTTCAATCGTTGGAAGATCGGAATCAATGCAGACAAAAGCAAGGCCATACTGTTCACGAGGCGACGTAGGACACCCGAGGGCCATGTTACTATGAACGATGAGAGAATTCCATGGGTAGACGAAGCCGTATACCTAGGAGTAACCCTGGACAAGAAACTCACGTTTCAGAAGCACGTCTCCCACAGATTGGCTATAGCGAAAGCCGCGAGGCATAAGCTGTATCCACTCATCGGGCGTAGGAGCAACATGGCACTCGAGTTGAAACTACGCCTCATCAGGACAATCCTTCTGCCAATCATGATGTACGCGTCTACTGCTTGGGGGCAATGCGCGAACAGTTACAGGCAGAGGATGCAGGCCTTCTTCAATGTCTGCCTGAGAATGGCAACAGACGCACCACGATATATGCCAAACAGGTTTATATATCGAGACTTAGACATCCATCCGGACTACATTGACAGACTGATCAGGAATCACGTGGGGACTACTCTAGACAGAGTAGAGACCCACACGAACCCGTTGCTCACGGAGCTCCTCGAGAACAGACGTGAGCAAGACGATAGAGACAGAGACAAATACAGACGACCAGTGAACCAGGGAGACAACGACACCCCTGAAGAAGTAAGACGGAAGCGAAACCTTCGGCGACGCCAACGTCTACTTCAACAGGCTTAAAATTTCGATAATCATGCTTTTATGTTGCAGATTCCAAGAAGAACCGACCAAGTGGTAAACTCAGTAAATTCAATACACAATACTTGGCCCTCAGCCAAGTGTTTTTCAGGCCTTCAGCCAGTTTCAGGGGGGCACCATGCACATTAAGTAAAGTCATTGTAAAATCAAATTAAACTCATGTCAGATATAAGAGAGTTTCAGGCCGAGAATTGGCCGAGCACTCCATATCAAACGATCAGATTTTATTCTGCTGATCGCCAATCATCAGGATGAGGAACCGCTTTAACGAGCGGGGGTGGTGGATAGGGGGGGGTGAGCTTTCGAGTACGTACGAGTGTTGGGGCGTTCATCCTTCCGGGCCTCAACCTTAGGGGGTGCATGGTGGTGGTCTTGTAATTTGTTCCGATGAAAAAAGAAAGGAGAATTAAAACGAAAATTTACCTACCGGGTGATAGAAAATGCATGTAGCCTTCAATTTCGTTATTCAGAAAAACATAATTTACACTTGATATGGCGGTATGATACATGATAGTTCTTTGTTACACCGAAAGAATCATCTCAGTAATAATAATGGTTAAATATTTGCTATCGTTGAAATCGTTTTTGATCAGGCAGTTAAGGTTCAAAATGAGAAGATATTATTTATCCAAAGCATAACTTGATCGTATCCGTATTACCTAATTCACTTAAATATAATAAATAAATTCGGGAGTGCCGCAAGGGTCGGTTATGGGACTAATTCTGTTTTTATTATGTCAATGATTTACCAAATCTGGATATTTTTGGTAAACTCACGTTATTTTCCGACGATCTTGAGGGGAGTAATATCGTTGAAGACCTTAACGAAACCATATCTCGCGATATAAAAATGGTCAAGGGTTGGTGTGATTCAAACCTCTTGTGTTTTAGTGCTCTTCAAATTTTTGGAAATGTGTAAACAATATCTGCAACAAAAACAAACCCAAACCAAACATAGAAAAAAAGTGTAATAGATCAGGAAGATATAACAGATAAAGAAAAAAATTGTTATAGAGATTTGGGCAAAAATTATGCAGAATTGATAAATGATCCAGAAAATTTTAAACAGGACACTGAACCGATAGGGGAAAGTATGTTTATATTTCCAACTGAGCTGAAAAATGTCAGAGCAGAGTTGAAAGATGAAAAATCCTTAGGCTATGATGGTATATGAGCGAAAGTATAAAGAGAAATTACTCATGAAATTGCACCACTAACTGTGATAGGTCCCCTACTATTCACAATAAATAGTTTATTTACAATTGAAAATTAAAAAGAAAAATTATCAGTTTTGCAGATGACAGGAAAAATATGATGAAGTATAAATAATAGCAGAGAGAAACATGAAAATAATAAGAAAATGGTCCCGATCGAGCAAACTTACCTAGAATGCGGAAAAAGTATACAACTTTTATCTCACATGCGAATCATTTACCAAATCTGGGAAACATTAAGATTGTCGATGTTACCGAAATATCTGAGCTGAGTCTATGAATCTAGTCGACAGACATTTCCGGTGGGACCTCCGAATTAAATACAATGTGGAGAAAATTAGAGGACTATTATCAATGTTAAGGTCTCTGAAAACATTCTTGAATACATACCAATTCGAATTAATCTACTATTCCTTAGTGCAATCTTTTCTTTCCTACGGAATTCTGGGTTGGGGATGTGTGGATGACGTACATCTTGAAAATCTGAATGTTACACAAAAGTGAAGTTATTCATCAAAAAAATATCTCTTTCTATACCATCTCGTTACTATGAGAGAGGTCAAAGAGAATCAAAGTATTGCAGCAAACTCTATAATGAGTTACCAACTAGCATTAGAGAAAGTAGAACCTGTAATGAATTCGAAACTGAAACAAACGAATGGGTAGGTACTATAAACAAAGAGTCAATTCTTTCACAAAATATTGAATAGCTATTGATTCCACAACTCTCCTCATAAGACTCCAATTCATCCAAACTTACTGTTCATAATGTTAGACATGTAATAACCTGAATATTCTATCGTAATAATTTTACCATATTTATCTCATCTATACCACGTACAAGCTCAATATTCTAGTGTCTGTGGTATCCCCGTTCATTCACAAACTCCTCTCAAAATATTGTATAATATTCCAGATGAATCATTATTATTGTTATATGAAAACATGCGTTCCCTATAACGACCAGTGAATTTTTTTTAAAGATATATAAACAAAATGATTTATTGTCCTTCTAGTTGATGAACACGCTGTTCAACTTGAGCAAGCAAAGCCTAAAATATTGTTTTTCATTAAAAAAATTGTTATAATTTTTAATTAATAGATTTTTGGATATCATATTCGAAAACGCTGTTTTAAAATATTTCTATGGTATTTCCAGCCTTTGAATACATCACTACCTGATCACTGTTTCATTTCAGTACAATAATGAGCCATGAAAACCCGCCTGAGAAACTAGTTCTTTGTCTGTTAATTTCAATTCAACTTCCAGATAATTTTCAAATTTTATGGTATAAATCTGGATTGTTCAAACTATTCCAAATTTTATTATAATTTTTATGACAAATAAACAAAAACGAAATGGAAGAATATTCAAAAACGTGATCATTTGTTTGTTTCAAGTTTCCACAGTCTGATAATGAAAAAATGTGAAACACCCAAAATGTTATGTCAAGAAGCGAATTTCCTCCACTAAATCAAATTTTCAATCAATAAATATTCGAAAAGTTTGACATCTCAGCAAATAAAAGAATTTTTATCTTCTGCACCCAACGAAAACATCTTATTCATATTGTCGTTTCTCAATCAGATTTATTTGTGAGGTTAGGGTTATTTTGGGAATAATGGGATCTTGGTGGGAAGAATGATGGAAAATTTAAAAAAATCGTGTTGAGAACATGAATACAGCATTACTAGTGCATATTACCGGCACGAAAACCAGAACTGAGTATCAATTTGTAAATTAAATTAAAATGATGATGTTTTGATCGTTTTATAGTAAGTTTACACGAAAAGTATGATATGTAGGTATTACGGTTATGAGCTCATCCAAACACTCCTTCATCAAACGCTCGTGACTGAGAGGACGTTTGTAACACTTGTAATATAATATAGTGTGGTTATACATTGTCACTAGCACATTCATTTGAATTATCACTTATGAGGGTGACAGACGCATTTTTCAGTTGATACCTACCACAATCAGTTTCACGATAGAGGCTATTGCTGTAACCCCCTGAACAACTATAATGGGGGATCATTATTTTATTGTTATATTACATATTACGCATTATTTGAATACTTCATAAACAAAAAATAAAGCTTGCGAATGTGGTGTAACTTCAACCACCAAACTATTAAATGAATACGTAAACTATGTTCGACACTTATATTTCGGACGTCCATCATCTTAATGGTTGAAAGATTTCTATCTCTTTCAAATTTTTCACAACGTTTCAATTGCTTGAATCCGCAATCGTCTTCTGGTGAATAATGACAAAATCAGATGCTACGCGACCTTTTATAGGTCTATAATTAGCGCGTAATTACGTTGTAATTATGCGCGGTCTTGTGGCGCGCTTGGTTTCGCGCTTTTTCTCCCTCCAAAACGGTCCGTGAGCGGTTTTCATACGTTTTTAATTACCACGCTTGGTTGACTGAAGGCACTATTGGCTTCTATATAGGTGGTTTCTATAAATTTCCGTTTGAACCTCTCTATGAAGAACACTAGCTTCGTCCCAAAGAATTCGGTGGTGTTTTGTCCAGGCGTGGTCAGCAATTCCCGATTTTGATGTTTCCACTCGTTGAGTCCACTTTTTGTGTTCGGCTATTCTTACTGATAATGACCTCTTGTTCTCTCCGATATAGGAATCTCCACATTCACATGGGACTTTGTAAATACAGTTTTTGCTGGATTCTGTTGTGTTCTCTGGTTTCGTCTTGGTGAGGAAGCTTCGTAAGGTACTGGCGGATTGAAAGCAACTCTTGATGTTGTATTTATTTCCGATTCTTCTGATCTTCTCGGAGATACCCCTGATATAGGGAAGAATGAGAACGGGGTTTTGTGGTCTTTCTTCGGTTGTTTTGGTCTTTTCGAGTTGTTACCGAATTTCTCCTTCGGAAACAACTCGAAAAGACCAAAACAACCGAAGAAAGACCACAAAACCTTGTTCTCATTCCGCGCGCGCGTAATTACAACGTAATTACGCGCTAATTATAGACCTATAAAAGGTATCGTAGCATCTGATTTTGTCATTATTCACCAGAAGACGATTGCGGATTCAAGCAATTGAAACGTTGTGAAAAATTTGAAAGAGATAGAAATCTTTCAACCATTAAGATGATGGACGTCCGAAATATAAGTAATCAAGTTACTACATCGTCTAAAACATTCAAACATATGTTCGACACCATTCCACTCCTTTTGATTAAAGTTTGATTATGGATTGAATAACTCATCGCTCACTATTAATATTTTCTTGCGGCATAGTCGTGCCGAACCCCATCATCCCACCGAGAAATGTGCTGCTTCATATTTAGCGTGCACTCGAACATATCCCGAAGGGAAGTGCGAAAGGAGCTCACGTCGAGAAAATAAGAGGAATGAGTCCTTAAGCCAAATCTCACCTGTAGATTGTCATCCTCCGGTCGGGAATTCGCGCTATCGGCAGCTACGACTAGCAGGAGGCAAGCTTGCAGGCAGCAAGCCAGCAGGGTCGCCCACAAAACTTTGGCGGAGTTGACGTTGGATGACGCATGACGCATTATTGCTGAAACAAAAATTTTCGATTGGTTTTTGTTATTAGAAAATGTTTCGAGAACTAATAATACATTTTTGTTTTGTGCAATCGAACGCGAAATTAGTATTTCGCGTTCTGAACACAGTTCTCGAAACAGCCGAAAAACCAAACCTCACTTCCATATTTGACATTTCTGAAATACGACAATGACAAGGATCACTTTCTATTACAGCAATAATTTTTAAATTGATAACAAACACCAGAGTTAACAAAAATGATCTCAGAGATGTTAGTGGGATTCACTTTCATGTGTCAGATCACATCAGTGAATCGAATGGTGACTTCCATTACTATTGGGAAAACATCTTCATGGTCACTTCGATACATCAAATTGTGATGCCAAATGTGACTCGAAACTAACCCAATGTGACATTCCATTTGTACTTTGAAATCAAAACCACGTTAAGATTTTTCCATGTAACAATGTGAAATTGAATGAACAGGTACTTATTTAAAAATGCGCGTCACTTTCTTATTCTCTTATATGTCACAAACACTTCAAATACAGAAGTCTATAATGAGTTCACATGTATGGTTGTGAAGGTTATAATTGTGGATACCAGTGTAGTACCACAGACTCATTGAGAGGTTCATGTAAGTATTTCAGATTGATAATGAACAGAAACACCTTAAAAAGCAATAATTGTAATGAACACATTCACTTCAGAACTTCAGCTTTCAAATTCGTTAAATATAATTTGCAACATGCTAAATTTGATGTTACGTACCATATTTTGTAAACATTCATTAACACATTTTCATTCATCTAGAGGATGCTGCACATAGAGAGAGATCATATCATCATTTCTTTCAGTTTCATGCTACTTCGTTATAAATTGTTTTTCCTTACATCTTGTATATAATATATTAGTGTGATTCAGGAGATGCTATAACATCATCATTTGGATTCAATCTTTTTTTCCTTAGAATTATTTGTAAATTAATGAAATTCCACTGCTCATTTTTTTATCACCTACAAACTTGTTAGCTCAAGACTTATCCTGTATATCATGAGTAAATGGAATAATTAGTATACTCTATATTGGATTTGTATCGGCTATATACAGTTTGTCTCACTAAGTTGGAACCATATGGAAAACTTTTCTATTATTCATTTTAGGAAAAAAAGTTATTTTTCATAAAAAATTCTGCATGTTCTAAGATCATAAATGCAATTATTATATATCAAATTTTTTTAGTCGTATACGCGGTGTGACAAAAAAATATGAATTTTACTCAAGAGTAAAGTACCTTTTTCTACAAACGTCAAAAAATGACAAGGTTCGCGCATTGACAACAGTATGCGAAGTGGCACTTTTTTTCATTTTCATTCGTTACCATGACACCGTGCGCGAAGTAATGTGCGAAATATATTTCGCACACTGCATGTAAACTATATGGGATTTTCATATTCTAACCTATATGGTCCTCAACTCCTCAATCAAGCAAAAAACAAGAAATCGTTTATTTATTAATGTAGAACAATAATTAAGGCTTTCAAATTGTGAGAGATATTTTTCTGGCTTTATTTGCTTCACACCACTCTTTAAATTGCTGATATGCATTTTCATACTGCCGCCTCGATTTCTCCGGTAAAAGGTTGGAAATTACGGAATTGGCCGCATCTATCAAGTTAGGTGGGGTACTGCTTAGTTCATCGTCGCTCGAAATTTCCATTCTTTTACAATAATAAATATCACGCACGAAATTGACGCGAATAAAAAGTCACTCCAAAATAATTATCAAGAACTGTCACTTTGAAATAATTGTCAACAAATGTCATTTCATTTCCATAGTTAAAGTAATTACTTGATTTGGAAAAATTATTTAAGCCAGTTCAATACTATTTTTCATAGTACTTATTTTAGAACAATATTTTTGACGTTTGTTGAAAAAAATTTGTTTGCATCTCATGCGCGAAATACTTTGGTAATCTCGACTATTTTTTTTTAACTCGGCTGCGCCTCGTTAAAAAAAATCAGTTCTCGATCACCAAAGTAGCATTTCTAGCACTAGATACAAAAATAACTATTATATTTGAAAATATCGAAATTCTTATGGAAAAAAGTTGTTCAGAATTGAGAATTCCGTTTGAATATGCAATTACGTCTATAGACATTGAAAAATTGGGTTATGTTACTTTGTACTTTTTTTTAAAATTTTGAATGAACATTTATCTCTTTTGATTATGTAACACATGATCACCTTTCGGTTTCTCAATGTTTTCTAACAATTTTGCAATTTGAACACATAATGAATGCATATGCATATAGTGTACAAATACGACAATACATACAAATACCAAGTTGTGTAACTAACATAATATGAATTCTGGAAATAAATAGAAATTTAATGTTCCCTCATTCCAGTAATGCCTCGACATATCCACCTTCTCGTTCAATGCATATAATCGTTCTTTTGGCAAATTCACGTAATACATTCCTCATGGCCCTTTCTGATAATCTTTTTGTTTCAAACAACCTCATAAGAAGTAATCAAGGGGGGTTAAGTCAGGGGATCTAGCAGGCCAAAAAAGCTCAGAATATTTATGAATGATTTTTCCATGGAATGTATTTTCAAGATATTCCCTAACATTTAATGTACTGTGGCATGCGGCACCATCTTGTTAGAACCAATTACATTGACGTTCTTGTAAGGGTAGTTCGTTCAAGAAGTCATTGATATGAGTTTGTAAAAACTGTGGATAACGTTCGTCATTTATAGATTGGCGAAAAAAAAAGGTCCTATTAATCTGTTCTTATAAATGCCACACCACACGTTCATCTTGAATGAATATTGGTCATGAGACTTTATTACAAAATTGGGATTTTAATCAGACCACCAGCGACAATGTTGTGACGAGAAAATATTATACGCCTCGTGAAATAAGGGTCCTCTTCAAATTTTCAAAGCGCCTATCATAATCCCTTTCATTCAATGTGTGAACGATTTTTGGTTTGAATGGTCTGTATTTATTCAGTTTTAAAATTCTTGCCACTGTTTCTTTACTCATATTTTATTGCATCGACGACTTCCTTTTGCGCAATGACATTTTCGGATTTTCTACAACAGACAACATTACTTCCAACTGTGTATTCTCATCGGCAACCACTTTTCGGAGTTTTCCATTAAAACGATTGTTAGTACTTCCATTATTCTTGAATTTATTCACGATTCTCGTAACAGCTGAATAATTGATATTTTTATTGGGATGTATGTCGTTAGAAATAGTTGCTGCTTCTCTATGCGTTTTATAATTTTCTCCCACAATCAAAACAATTCCTATTTTCTCTTCACAAGATAATATAGCTACCATTTTTATGTGTCTTATTACTTTAAACGCGTTTTGACATTCACTGGGCATTTTTCTATTTGGAGAGTATATCAACCGGCTATAAGGTTTTATGCACTGTTCACAGTACGTGTTGTACGTGTTGTTTGTACAATATGAATCTGACAATATGATGAAATTGGAAAAATTCATAGAATAAAATATTAGATACTTCCAACAATTTGTGAATATAACTGTCGTAGAAAAACACTTCGGATGACATATTTTTGTAAAAAACTGTTTGGTACCCTCGTGTCTTGTTCAACTCGACTTTGCCTCATCCAACAAACTTTACGTTCAAACGAAAAAGTCCTACCTTTACGAACTTGTATCATAAATAACTATTGTTCCACGATAAGTTGACTTTTTTCACGTACATCTGAACTTCAGATAAATTAAGCTAACTGGCATTTCTGTAGGAGAAATCAAAATATTTCCAATCAACTGAGATCAAACTAAATCAGCATTTACCTCATGAGAATATGGCTTTCTTTAAATTCACCAAATTTTTGGTGTATATACCCTATTCGTAATGACATCACAGTTCAAAATAGTGCAGCATTGGTACACACAGAAAGTTAGATTTCAGATAAGGTAGTGTTGGGGAATATGGCCCGGCCGTAAATAAGGCACACTGTCTTTTTCCTTGAAGACTGGCAATTTTTTTCAAATCTGTCAACATAGTTAGTTTCATCATCCAAGTGGTAAAGCTTTATTAAAAGATCGTTGGCTTCAATTCGCCATTAACAACACTAGGTGATTGTGCAGTTTTAGGCTGCACAGATTATACGTTCGCAAATAGGTGAGACCTCTTTTTTAATTCAACCTATTTTACCTGAAGAAACAATAGTTCTCCATCAGTTACTATAACATTGGTACTATCTTTCGCACTGAGAGAAAAATTAAAAGAATTGTTCATTTTTTTGGAAATTGCATGTGCTCGCCCGGTAATAAGGCCCTACCAACGGTCGCGTAATAAGGCCCGCGGGTAATATGCGAAAGTGTCTAGAATGTGGAACTTGGTTACACGAAACTTGCATAGGACTGACGACTGAAGATGTTGAGGATTTTTAATGTAGGGAATGTTCTTAAAATTTAGTCAATCAGTTTTTTTTAATAATTTAATATCCTTGTTCGAGTTTTGTTAAGTTTATCACTTTTTGTAGAAAATAATGTTTATTTTTGTTTTTTCTATCAGAGTTTCATTTAGTTTCTACCATTTCTGATTGATATAAATGATCTGTATATATTTATATTTACAAAAAATAAATATATTCTGCATAATTTACTATGGGCTTTATTACCCTAATAGGCGGGTAATAAGGCCCAACAGCAAGTTTTTGAAACTTGTCTCATTTTGGTTACTAAGGTATTGAAGGAGACGAATATTGATGTTAACATAGCGGCAATCATCACAAACAATCATCTCATCAAGTTTCGGAATTTTTTAATGAAATATAAAGGATACAGAAATTTGCAAAAGTTAAGTGGGCCTTATTACCCAACACTACCTTAGTCCAAGAAACAAGGAAGCGGCCCAATGTTAAATGTGCAAAAATTAATATCCGAAAAATGAAAACATGAGCGTATAGGAAATTAAAATTCAGCATGAGTTTCTGTTTCATGCTACTCGATCGTGATTACCGAACATAACCTAAAAAATTGGCAAAGTTGCGAAAAGCGATTTTTTGTGGATAACTAAAAAACTACAGCTCTGATCGAAAAGAGTTGAGTTATATCGGAAAAACCGTAAAAAATCGGGTTTTCTATAACTCGTTTATTGTAAGGTATTGAAAATTGTTATTTACAGTTTTGTGTAGCCTATGGCAAGCCAAAAAAGACTTTAAAAAATTTTTAAAAAAATTGAATACCACTAGGAGCCGAGATAACTTTTTTATTTCAAAAAAATCTGGAAGGCGCAATAATCATCGTACAGCAGTCACCTTCATGGATATTGAGGTTGAAAACCTATATTTTCGATAAAAAAATACTAGGATGTCTAGTTCATTTGCAGTATTATTAATTGATGAACACAGTGAAGCGTGCAAGAGCGGAGCGATGCCATTTTAGCGGGTTTTAGTGGAGATACAAATACTGTTGACATTGTCACTTTCGTCACTGATAGTGTTATTGAAAAAATAAAGAAAAGTTATTGATTCAATTTCAAGTACTAGTATACATTGCACAAGAAAACGTACGTGAACAACAAGCCGAGATACTCAATAATTTCCCAGCACAAGCCACTTTGAACGCACGAAATAAGTTTTCAGTGCTATCCCACTCCGCCACCCACTATAGCTATCGCGATCCGCGCCTGCACGCCTCACTTTATTCATCAATTAATAAAACTGCAAATGAACTAGACATATCCTAGTATTTTTTATTGAAAATATAGGTATTCAATCTTAATATCCATGAAGGTGACTGCTGTACGATGATTATTGCGTCTTCCAGATTCTTTTGAAATAATAAAACTATTTCGGCTCCTAGTGATCGTAGGAATTCAATTTATTTTTTGGAATTCTTGAAATCTTGCTAGGAATCCATTTTCATAAAAGTCATTTATATAAAAGCAAAATTACGAAGGAGTAGAAGTGCTACAATTTTTTTATTTTACAGATTCCGACTTGTAACTCGGAATTCCGACTTGTAACTCGGAATTCCTACTTGTAACTCGGAATTCCGACTTGTAACTTGGAATTCCGATTTGTAACTCGGAATTCCGACTTGTAACTCGGAATTCCGACTTGTAATTCGGAATTCCTACTGGTAGTGGAATTTAGGGCACCTGGCGTATCAAACTGTGTTAGTGCCATTGTTGTGTTACAGAGATATGAGTTTATTCAATGATGTAGAGTTGACATATTCATTATGTCGCTGAACAAAACGTCAAAATAGACTTTATTGGGGTTTGCCAGAGTAACCGATGGCCCATACCTGCTCCAAACTACTACAAATTCCCATTTCCTACGAAAACTTCATGTCTTTCAGATCTGAATTCAATAATGTAATATCATCTAATATTTCTGTATTGTGGATATTATATAGTGCGATTGAATATCAAAATTGTGAGGTGTTAGAATTATTTTTTTATGTTCATAGGTTGTGCAATGTGTTCAAAACCAATGTTTAATTGATTCAGAGTTTTCGAACATTTGTTATTCGATAATAATAAAAATATTTTACATGAAAAATATGTGTTTTCATGTTTACCTTTTGAAAAATAAGATTCAATATGGTGAGTATAGGTAAATGAAGTAAAAGTGATTGATTAATGTAAACGTCTGTAACACGTTCATGCCATACATGATGTGACAGATTGGGATATTTTGGAAACAGATACAGCAAAGTTTAATCTGATCGCAGTAGGAAGCATTAGGTACTCATGCATTTGTATCATACGCAACGTTTTATAATGCCTTCAAAAACCATTCTGGATATGATTTTTAGATCAAGATATTGTTGTTCATTTCATATTACATCCAATCAAATGAGTAATGTCCATGATTAATGCTTATTTAACACAGCGACGACCTTTTGAGCCCGACGTGTTTTGATCTTGAAGTTTTAGTACACTTTTTAATGCATTTGACAAGGATTATGATTCAGGTATAATAAAAAAATATTTTCTGTTCCACTTTTTTATTTACCGGCTGTCAATGAACATCCTGCATATTATTCCATAGTTCGTTACAAATTCAATAACTATTGCGCATGATGCGAGTAAGTTGAAAGATTGAAAAGGTAACTGTCGAAAATTGCTTCCATATCTGCAATAAGAGTGACAAAATATCTTCGGCAGTCTTAACAATCATCATCTGTCACACTTAGGACATTGAAAAGATTTTTTCAACACTTTTGTAGTAGTTGGAAATACTTCCATGAAACTTGGTCCTATCGGAACATTCGTACTGAAAATTTCTACTGCAAACATGGAATAATATACAAGATATTCGTTTTCAAATCATACCTAGATACTGGTAAAAGTTACATTCGTATTAAAAAAAAGAAATGCTATTTCTTGATTTTCTTATTTTATGCACATTCCACTCCATAACCACTTGATTCAGATCCTCCTGAACTGGAATAAATGAAACCAGTTTCGATTTTTATGGATACAGTGATTTTCACCTGAATAAGACTCATGAAATTAATTTGAATCACTGATCCATCCAGAAAATTACCACAGAAATATTCTTCATCTTTCAGTGTTTGGAACAAATCCATCCAAAATTGGACACAGTTGTGCAACATGAACCACCAAGCTTTCATTCTTTGGTTGTGCACACTCTTTCCGTATATAAAACATGGTTTGGTGAAGTCTGAATTCACCTACTACTTTATTTTCCGTTCCCATATCGCATCTCATGCTTTTAGAACATCCACCAACCATCTTGCCTGGATTCTGAGTTACAAGTCCGAATTCCGAGTTACAAGTCAGAATTCCGAGTTACAAGTCGGAATTCCGAGTTGCAAGTCGAAATTCCGAGTTACAAGTCGGAATTCCGAGATACAAGTCGGAATTCCGAGTTACAAGTCGGAATTCCGAGTTACAAGTCGGAATTCCGAGTTACAAGTCGGAATTCCGAGTTACAAGTCGGAATCTGAAAATAAAAAAAAACGTGGCACTTCTACTCCTTCGTACAAAATTAAGCAATGTATTTAAAAAAAACATTTAAAAAAATTGTGCAAATTTTTTAAAGTAATTTTTTGACTCTTAAAATAAAAAAAAATCAGTATGCTTATTCGATAATACGAAAGAACACTCTTACAGAAAAAAATAAGCCATGAATCGTTACTGTAGCATCATTCCCCGAGCAAGAGTAGCCATATTGAGAGAACTTTTTTTTTGAGAAAACTTCATTTATTTTGAAAAACAATCAATGTTTATCAATTTTTCAAAGAAAGACCTTTTTGGCTTGTCATAGGCTACACATAACGCTTAGTAACAAGTTTGAATACCTTACAGTTAACGAGTTATAGAAAACCCGATTTTTCACGGTTTTTCCGATATAACTCGAAAAGTATCAATGATATCGGAAAATTATAGGTGAATTAATTGATACATATTTTTGATAACTACAATTTCCTAATTCGATTTTTTTAGATCGGAGCTGTAGTTTTTTAGTTATCAACAAAAAACCGCTTTTCGCAACTTTGCCAATTTTGTAGGTTATGTTCGGTAATCACGATCGAGTCGCATGAAATAGAAACTCATGCTGAATTTTAATTTCCTATACGCTCATATTTTTTATTTTCGGATATAAATTTTTGCACGCACTTTTCGCTATTGCTTGGAAAACAATGAAAAACAAAATAGTTACCAACTGTCTGGTGACTGAACAATCTTCCAATTCACATTAGAATTGTTTTTTCGCGGATAAGGGGAGATTTTCATCACTAACACGGCAAGAACTTTATGAATTATTCCAAAATGTGTTGTCTAAAATATCTCATTTCAATGGAACTTCCTGCTAGTACTCACCTTGGCAAAGAATGAGGAAACACACTCGACATTTAAAAACCCAAATGGCGGGTAATTTGGCGGCAACGGCACAAAGTACTGGGCTTCTGCACTCAACATCAACATCCATTAGGAAAAACAAACCACATCGTGTAATGGAGTTATTCGCATACGTCACCCCAAACCAACACCAACTGCTTCGCTGAGATTCGAAACCTTCCAGAGCTGTCAGTTTTCATTTGGAAATATTTCGTAAGAGAGTTAATACTATACCTAACCGAACAGAGTTTCAAATTGATATGGTTTTCTTTGTATCATTGAGGAAGTTGTAAATGTTATTGGTCGAAAAATAAAGTGATTGCAGAGCGATAACGAGAAATCAAAATATTGAAGTTGAAGTTCAAGACTATCTCAAGCAAAACGGCATAACTAGAAGTTTGTCATGCACATAGGTACACACCAAAACAAAATGGTCGAACTGAGAGAGAGAAAAAATCGCACATTAGTAGAAAAACATCGATGTTTGCTGATAGAAGCCAATCTTCCATTGAACTTTTGGGCCGAGGCACTACATACAGAGAATTACTTATGCAATAGGGATGCTACAAAAACTCTCGAAAACAAATCTCCATATAAGGGATGCGTAGGTCGAAAACCGTCAGTCCGACATCTCCATATTTTCCAGTCAAAAGGTTTTGTCCTTTAAAAATTCCAATCGAGGCAAATTCGATACAAAAACTAAAGACGGAGTATTCGTTGTATATTCTAAGATAAGGAATGGTTATCGAATCTGGAATCCAGTATCACACCAAGTAGAAGTTACTAAAGATGTGAAAATCTTGAATACTTTTCGGGAGAAACCTCAGGATTCGGACATGATGCAATTTTTCGATGATGATAAATTGATCAAGATTATAATTCATCAAGATCATTTTCAGTGGAAGAGGGATGAGAAACTAAAGAGGATACGGCGATAGAGAGAAAGACACTTCACTAAAGCTTCAACATGAAAGGAACTTGCCGATCTGGTCTAAGGATTATTAGGTGACCTCTTATTTTGGTTTATTGACTGAATGTTATAGTGAACCTGATCCAGTCGACGAAGAACAATGTGAAGATGAGTGGAGAGATGCAATAAGAGATGAAATGAAAGCTCGTGTCGAACGACACTTGGAATCTGGTTGAGAAGAAATATTAACCTAACAAAATCAGTTCAAAGATGGTTCTTAAGAAAGAATACGGAGCAAATGGAGAACTAGAACGGAGATAATCAAGATTTGTTGCTCGTGGTTTCACTCAGCGTCCTGGAAAACATTATTTTGAAACTTTTGTCGAAATGAGTTCCATAAAAATGATATGTTGAACAGCATATGAGAATTCATCACCTTGATGTCTCAACAGCTTTACCAAATGGTGTTATAGATACTAAAATTTATATGGAGATGCCAAAGAAATTAGAAAATCATCTTCATGAGTTCATAATCGGGAAATACGGAAAAGAATACAAAATAGTTTGCAAAAAGACTCTGAAATTAATAGATGACCTGAAAAGAATTGGTTTGCTACTCAGAAAAGAAGCTTATAGCCTGAAAAAGGCAGATCGACACTGGTTTGTGAAATTTGATACCAAACAGAAGTCTTTGGATCTGAACCTTCTCAAGCTGATTCTTGCTTGTATGTATCTGCTAAAAAATATCCAAAATCAATATGTGTCTATGTTGATGATCTTCTGATCACATCAGAGAATTTGCCACAAATAGAAAAGGTCACGAAAGACCTTATGAATGACTTCAATATGAGTGATCTGCAGGTGCTAAAATATTGTTCAGGCATCGAAATGAAACAAAAATGGAATATTTGTAGGTCTCAGAAGAAGTACACTCAGGATCTATTCAAAAACTACCACCACTGTAGACTGGGATTATGTTGACTACTTCTGATGATGAAAAAGTGAAAAAAATTTCCCGCCAAAACCTTATTGGATCATTAAAGTATCCATTTCATAGCGAAGTGATCGAGGTGTTAGAGCTTTTGGGTTCCACCCAGGCGGTCCGGGTTCGATCCCCGGTCGTGTGTCACCGAGCTGAAGTGGTTCGGATTCCACTTTTATTTAAACTGTAGGTCCCGGATCTCCCTTGCTCGCACATGCTCTGCTTTTGAGGGGTTTTCTCCGAAAACCTGGAAGTTTCGTAAAACAAAAGAAAATCCATCCGTAGCTACTAGACCTGACCTGACGCATGCTATAAGTAAACCTAGTCAATTCAATACTACATTCTCTCACGAACATTGGCAAGTGGCGAAAAGAGTACTGAAATACCTTTAGAAAAATTCAGATCTTGAAATTTGTTTTACTGAGACAGGACAACCTATTACGGTTTTTTCCGATGCTGACTGGGCTTCATGTGTAGTTGATCGCAAATCACACAAAGGATATCGTAAATTACACAAAACGAAAAATATCCGGAAAAACCCGGAAAAAAAATCCCCGAAAAAAAACCCTGTGAAAAAAATACCCTCCGGAAAAAAACAGAAAAAAAAAACAACGGATAAAATACCCCTTCGAATATTCTTTAGCTATCACATATATTACATATTATATTACATACTAACAGATGTATACGATATGTTATTCCATATGCGATATATTAAGAGATTTTTTAATAAATGTTATTGCCGTCAACCGATTGCACCCCTACGCGCAACCCTCGGAAGTCTTCTAGAGACTTGTGTGAGGTAGAGAAGACGCAGCTCTTACCTTTTAACGTGTGATGCCATGTACGAGACCGGTGAATCGGTGGATCGAACGCACGACCCCACGCTTGCGAGGCGAACGCTCTACCATCCGACCACCACGGTCCTTTATGTTATGCAATATGGCAGAAATTTGTTGACATAATAGTAGATTATACCACGAGTCAATAATTGGTCGTGAATTATCATTAACTTTGGAAGTGTTTTCAACAAGAATATTTGGAATTTCGGTTGCTGTAAATTACTGTTCATTACTATTCAACTGTTTAGCAATAGTATCTGCAGTATTTGTTTATTTTGTAATTTAGAAAGAATGAATTGATCTTACAAGTGACGGACGGAGATCGATGCACTTCTTTACAATATTGTAAAACGCACGGTTTATGGTGAATTTTCGTTCTAGTCTTGGGAATTGTTGGGTAACTAATACAACCTGAAGCAAATAAGAATATGAGTTTTTGAGTAGATCAGATTGAATATATACATTCGTGATAGGAGTACAAAGGGAATAAAGACTAATAATTCCTGGCCATATAAGTTTTAACCTGGCCTATTTATCTGTACCCTGTAATTTTGGATTCGCTACCTGATCTATACCACGTACACACATTTCATCAAGGCTTTGGTCATTAAAATACGTTAATTTTAAGTTACCTGATCTATACATATAGATATGGTCGCGAAGAAACGTTGGGTACGATTAATTTTGTAAGATTCATTGAATAAGAAATATGGTAAGTTTTAAAAACAGCTAGCGGTAAACCTAACCTTTGTTTGGATGGTTACACTAACACTATTCATAAAACGTGTGCTACCAGTGTGCGATGGAGATGCAACAAATACAACTCTTTTAAGATAAGTTATTTTCAAAACTTGAAAACGTGAGGTGCAGTTGATGTAAAGGCTTGCCTTTTGTAGTTATTGATATGGTTTTGATATGTACTGATATTCATTTATTAAAAAGATTATTGGTTTACTAGATACTGATACAATTTTTTTTATTCAGTGCAGAGCTTTGATAATGACAGATTTGAGCTACGCTTTGGAAGAGAAAAGAGCTGAAGACTGATCTAAAAAATGTAGAAGTTATTGTAAAGGCAGTGTTCCATATGAAGGAACGGTACAAAGATACACTATCCAAATCTTCCCAATTTTTTTCAGGGGGTGAATCAGCCATACCAAGATATGTTAGGGGCCGAATGATAAAGAGGGATAGCTTGAAAAGGACGTTTAGAAACATTGAGGCTGCTAAAACTCCATCTAGTTCATCTGACCTCATCATAGAAGGTATAATGATAAATATTAATTTCAAATATCACTCGCATGGTTGGACGTTGATAAAGAAGATGAGGATGGAACTGGCTGTGAATTCAGCAAAGTTGCAGAATTACAGCCCGAGGTAAAGAAGAAACACGCCACCTAGTAGATACTACAGGATAGATTGAAACTGTTATGTCAACAACATAATGATCAGCAAAGAGATATAGCTGGTTTTTTAGATGCCATATCGCATAATACAGGGTGTCCGGTAAACCTTGTACAATATTGAAACTGGTGATAGACCAGATCATGACTGTTCAGAATATCGGAATTTTACCCTAGTAAAAATCTCACTGTTTTCTAGATAATGAGCATTTTTTTAATTTCTGCAAAATCACTACCTCACCTTGGATTTTTTAATGCCATGTATACAAATTGGGACGAATTTAAATATCTTTGCTGCTGAAGATTACTGATGAGTCATGCTTTCAGACGTACGAAACAATTTTTCAGAAAAAGATACAATTTTTCAAGAAATGAGGGTAAAATGACAGATTTGAGTTACACCAATTTTTTTGACATTATTGTTTGAAAGAACATAACCAAGTGGAACTCGATATTCATCACAAAAGAATGCCCATTTTGTCTAGGCTTTACTATGGTATGAAACATTCGATCATTATTTTTGGAAGGAGTAGAATTTCGATAATATTAGAGTGTTATGTTATTCTGCGCTAAAATCAACTGCATTAGACTTTGTCAGTAATGTCTTTTATTTTTATCCTATCAAGATGAAATGATTAAATAATTATGAGTAATAACGAATCAACTGCTTAGAAGCATTCAATGATATGTAATGAAGTAAATACTAATTCAACGTTTTTTTTTAAATCAACATACACTATGAACCACAATAACGATTATTCAACATCGCACTGAATAATACTACAAACATGTTATTTTCCATCCACTCGTATGCAGAGACGACATATTTTCAAGAAGAACCTTTTCAAATGCGTTATACGTTATAGCCCCCAAATCAGCGATTCTATGAGCGGCATTGTGCAATAGGATATAGTTCTGCATAAAGCGCTGCTGCAGCAGTAGCACTACCTCCACATTCACCATAAATGTTATGCATATGCGCATATTCTCGGGGAGTATAACGTATGTACGGCATGACAAAGAAATAAATACCACTGAATGAAACAAGCGGAATAATTTCAAAAAACTACGATAGAAGTCACAAGTTGTTCAAACAAAAGTTTTTGATTTTCGACAAGGATTAATCTCTTAAAAAAGTTTGCACTTATTTGGTTACACCCTGTATATCTGTCGGTCTCTGAAACTTCATTGGAATCTGGACGTTGGACAATTGCGACATTTATCACAAGAATTCGTATTAATCGGTGCATTTCATTTCGATAATTTTATTTACATTACATTATTTAGATGAAAAGTTAATTTTATTGACATACTATTTAATGCTACCAAGCAGTCTACTCTTTATTATTAATAATTATTTCCACATTTTATCTTGATAAAATCTAAATAAAACAATTTTTGGGCGTAAGTATAAAAGTGGATCAAATAAATTAATATTATGGAACCTTTGGTGTTAATACAATTCAAGAAAAAAATAAAATACCCAAACACCAAAACTACGTCCAAATCTTAAAATCTTAAAAGCTTACTTTTAGCTCCTGAAGATGCTAACTTTGTTGGCGAAACGTGCGTTGAGTGTGATTGTGACGTAGTTTTGGTGTTGGGTAGTTTCCTTTTTTTCTTGAATAAAAGTTGATAGAAGCCTAGATTGAAACCACGCCTAGTTCAATGGAAACCACTTTTAAAAAAATTGATGAAACTCAAATCTGTCATTTTACCCGCATTTCTTGAAAAATGTTTTCACTTTCTGAAAAACAGTTCTGTACGTCTAGAAGCATCACTCATCAGTAATCTTCAGCAGCAAAGATATTTGGATTCGTCCCAATTTGTATACATGGCACTCAAAAATCCAAGGATAGGTAGAGATTTTCCAGAAATTCTTAAAATGCCCATTATCTCGAAAACGGTGATATTTTTACTGAGGTGAAATTCCGATATTCTGAACAGTCATGACCTGGTCTATCACCAGTTTCAATATTGTACAAGGTTTACCGGACACCCTGTATATAAGATTTGAATTTGTATAATAGTTAAAATGTAATATAATAGCTAAATATTATTCCAAGGGTTTATTTTCGGGTTTTTTTCGTTTTTTTCCGATAGATTTTTCCTAGATTCCACACGGGATACATTTTCGAATATACCGTTGGTGCCATAAGTTAAGAAATTGACACTAATTTCCAGTTACAATTCGAAATTGGGAATGAAAATATATGGCCTGTCCGTTCTACGCCTTCGTAAGATTGTCTAAGAGCAGAATATAAGAAACATAAATAAAAAAACAAGTCATAACTAGATAGGTTTAGCTTCAATTTGTCTATGAAAGAATAATCTTCTCTGATTGATGAATTCCTTTGGCAAGAATGAAGATATCTTGTTTTGAAATGAAAAAGTTCAAATAAATCATGGAGCGCTGCCCAGAGAGCGATCTATTCGTTTGCAGTCGAAATTCAAGACTCTGAAGGACCATGAACCTATTTTCGATATAGAAAGTAATTTTTAGAAAATAGAGTAAATTTGTATGTACTTTTTCTGTTTAAATGAGTTAGTTCAAATTCAATGACTTTTTTTATCAAAATGAACAACCCTGTAAATGAAACCTATTCAACAGTACATTCAGATTTCTCTACATCAACTGGGACACAATATACAGAAGAAAGCTGTTACCATTAACGTCAAACGAACAGCATTGTGCTATTACACTTTTTATAAAACAAAACTCAGCATTACGGCGTTTTACTGTTTGCTACATTTTCCGCCTCGTTGGGGGTAAATCAACACCCGGTTCAATTATATCAACTTTCATTAGAACGCTACAAGAGATTAACTTCCATTTTGCATGCCGGCGATTGTCATGGCCATGGAACAATTCTCGAACAATTCGATTCGTACCAATCGCTGACGTGTGTGACTTTTGACATCCGCCAGTTCTACCTCGTACTTGCGAAACATTGAGTTATACATGGTGTTTATTCCAATCATGCTAAAAGATACACTTTTTTGATTGGTTGAAATGTTCGTGATGATCTGATGTTGGATATACTGAAAAATATGGGTTTTGTAGAGGATGCCCTATGGCTGATGTCTGCTTACTTAAGAAATAGACAACAGAAAGAATGCATTGGTGAAGAGAATTCTGTATGCCGATCTCTCAAATCAGGAGTGCCCCAAGGTTCCATCCTAGGCCCGTTATTGTTTTCTATATACACCTCACGTCTCATAAACTGTATCCTCAATTGCGAAGCTCATTAATATGCGGATGTCACTCAGTTATGTTATTATAAATAGAGATTTAAACGCTTTCATAGAAGCTTCTAGCTACTGATCATTGTTCAGAGAGAGAGAATATGCGTTTATCATCCAAGATATAAAACCTCATTGACAAACACTGGTAACCTTACCTAACACATATATGAAGAAACGATCACAACCAAATAAATATAGTTACAGTATTTAAATAAGGATGGATTTAGCGAGGGGCCATATATGAAAATATAAGTAGAAAAGTTATTGGATATAACCCTCAAAATGTTGTGCAACCGTAGAGACGTGTTTCGAGCTTAAGCTCTCATCAGTACGGTAAAATCAAGTGCGAAGATGTACATCCAAGTGTTGTACATCTTCGCACTTGATTTTACCGTACTGGTGAGAGCTTAAGCACGAAACACGTGTCTACGGTTGCACAACATTTTGAGGGTTATACACAATAACTTTTCTAGTTACAGTATTTAAATATAGTTACAATAAAATAATACATAGTATGTAAATAATCCATCCAGGGAAAGACATTATTATTAAATAAAATTACATCATTATTATATCGCTTTGTCATTAAAATATTATGTCAAATTATAATAGGATTTAGATGCCAGTCTTTCATGTAATTTTTTTCTGAATGCTTTGAGAGAATCCGAGTTCTTAATATCTACTGGTAGTTTATTATACATTTTGACACCTCTGTAGATTATTCAGTCTTTAATCAGTGTCGATTTAGGAGTGATCAATGTTAGATTCATGTCATTTCTTGTAGTGCGAATGTTATTTTCGTATGAATATTTTTTCTTGTAAATGAGACAAGTAGCTTCCAATACGTCACTCACCATGTCAAAAGCCTTCTTCAAATCGATGAAAATTGCTTTAACTACTGTGCTACTATATTTTATAAAACCCTTGTTAAATATTTTATCCTCATAATTTAGAAGACTTTGTATGTTGAAAACAAACTCTGTGATAGATGAAAGTTTTTGTAAACAGATTTGATTGATTGATAAAATAAAAGTTATAATTTTGAAGGTAGTTTTTTTAGAAAAAAAAGCTGTGTTTCTTCATAAATATTAATAAAAAGTCTACATTTGGTCCTTCAAGTATATTCTGAACGTCCGTGTATAGAACAGTATGTCCACAGTACGAAGAAGTGAAAGACTAAACAAAGATGGGGAAAGGAGGGCACAGCATAGAAATCCAGAAGAGAGTCAATCCTTGAATGCAGTTGAGAGAATTCAAACCAGAAAAATGAGTAAGAGTTATCAACAAGTTCCAGCTCTATCAAAGACGAGCACCAGCAGTTCCGTAAAGAGGAGACAAATGGGGGCAGAATTGATAGCAGAGAAACAGTTAATTGAAGCCCAAAGAAGACTGGATGCAGTAACTTATACTTTTAATAAAAGTGTTTCATGTTCTAGAACTGGCAAGGTTACTCAATCTGCAAATTCAGTGACAAATTTTGAAGAGGAAAAGGTAGAACTAGGTGGTGTACAAAAAACGAAAAGTCTACTTACTGAAGATGAATAGTTTATGCTATTCATGGTAAGGCAGTCGGTGAATGGAGAACTTCCAGTTTTCACAGGAAATCCAATGGAGTGGTTGCAATTCATTTCGGTATTCAGAAGTATTTGTGGTTTCACAGGAAGGGAAAATATGGCACGACTGCAAAAATCTCTGAAGGGCAAAGCAAGGGAGAGTGTACAGGCCCTTCTGAATTTCACTACAGAAGAGGATAGGGAACTGATACTTGCTGTCACATTGACAAAACTAAACAACTGTCGTCCTTCTCAGTAAAAAAAAACCAAAGGGAAATGTTTTTTTTACTGAGGAGGAGAAATGTAAAATATTTATTATCATAATTTAAGACTTTGTATGTTAAAAACAAACTCTGTGATAGATGAAAGTTTTTGTAAAAAGGTTTGATTGATTGATAGATGTCAATAAAAGTCATGATTTTGAAGGCAGTTTTTTAGTCAGAAAAGCTGTTTCTCAAATAAATAAATAATAATGAAAAGTCTACAACCATATTAAATTTATCGATCAATTGGTGGATATTAATTCTTCATTAGTTTTTCTAGAAGTTCAGAAAATACACTCATTACCGGAATAGGTCTGTAATTGTTCATAAATTTTTCATTTCTTGACTTAAAGAGTGGAGTAATTTTACTTATCTTTAGTTCTTGTGGAAATACTCCACTTTGGATGGTTTCGTTGCTCAGATGTACTAGAATTGGTAGAATGTATTCTCTGAGATTATGTATAAAATAAAGGTACTTTACCCTTGAGCCACTTTCAATTTTTTTTGTATCTCCCTCGTATACGAAAGGAGATAAATGAAATATTGTAGTGCAAGTTGAGTTTGAGAGGATGATGGATGGCACATTTATGAGTATTGATATTTTCTGAACAATCGGAAATAGGTTAACTATTTTCCGATTTGTTGCCAAAAATCTGTCGGTCACTGTATATTTAATATTTACCAAGGTACGTGCAAGGAACTCATCTGACTTCTCTGGTCTGGATGGAATATCTAATCTGCTAGTTATAAATTTGAAAATGAATTTATGGATGCTGGCTGAGATGATTAAAATATTTAACATCAAGGTTGCGGCTTATCCTGGATTCAAACAGTGACTTGAAGGGGACGAAAATTAAAACGTTAATGTGTCTGCGGTTTCTTGATTACTGAATGAATTTAACCAACCAATCAATCAATCCGCTTAAAGGAGGTTCATGACAGCACCTAATCAGAATTGTTTGTTCATCAATATGTTTCCGAAAGGAACAGAAGTTAGAACTCGCTATTCCCAGATGAAATCAATCAAGACGAGTCAAATATTTGACTCATAAAGCAACATAAAACGAAAGCGCAGAAGTATGGTGGATTTCTTTCTTCTATCCCATTTTGATGAGTAAGGTATTGTAGCAATACCAAGTATTTTAGATTCCCTGGCAACACAAAAATATCTTAAAGATATCTCGGCGAACTGTTTTTAGCAACTTGTGATGCCATTTGTTATTTCTCTGAGAGGTTATCGAGAGTGCTATATCTCCTCCAAATGTCAGTCGCCGGGATATTCTCATCGAGGTCTCAACGATTTCTCACGTGGAAAACAGTATACTCTGGCGAGTTCTCTACGAAATCTTGTGGTGAGTTGAGTACTTTGAGGTGAGTACTTTGAGAAACTCTCATTTACTGCTCATGGCGAGGTCTCTGCGAGCTCGCATGAAAGCTAGCTTTGTGATCATCACAGGCAGTGCGCCTATGGAGAGTTCTGTGGAAAATTCGCATATAAAGCCTTTTGGCGATTTCTATGAGAAATTCATGTCAACTGCTTTTGTTAGGATCAATGTGAGGTCGGTTTATGATGTTCGCGTCAGTGCTCCTGGCGTGGTTTTTACGAGTTCACATTGAGAGTTGTGAAAGATATTCTTACATATTGAAAAACGAAACGATTTCAACTTAAAAGTGGAAAAAACTATTTTAAGGAATTGGAAATGTATGTTACCTTTTGTAATAAACAGTGATTGCCGAAAAGTATGTGCCACATCGGAAAAAAATTGATTGTTAGAGTATTGGAAAAATATTTCTTGGGAAAAATTTGTGCATGTCCGATAACCTAAAAAAAAATAGATTTTGATACATGTCACGTGAACATTATTATGGCGGCAAATTGAAAAAAATTACCATGAAGAGTCCAAAAGTGGTGTAAGATGGTAAGATATCGAAAAAAGTAATGTGAAAAAGTCGCTTGGAATTCAATTTTATACTCACAAATAGACTTTCAAGCAGTGAATCTGCTGTCGACGAATGGTGGACCTTTCGGAATTAAATCGAAATATGCTCTCTTCACTTTACATTCTGTTTGCGTTCCTCATAACTTATTAGATTAGAAGCTTGATTGGACCCTGGGTTGGTCAGAACAACAGAATTGTTGGCTGCCTGTCAATGAGTAGATAATCATCTTCCTTTGGATTCCCTGGTTCGTGTCAAATTAATTATCAACTAGTGATTGTAGATGTAACAAATTAATTTTTGTGATATTAAATTTATATTTATGCAGTGGGTATCCGTCATAGATCCTTCTTGAAAAAATCCGAAACATTCTTCCGGATTTTTTTAAAAGAAATTCTCTGTGGAAGAAAATATCGCTGGAAAATTTTCCATTGGAAAGATATCTTCCTGAAAAATAATAGGTACCGGTTAGATATTTTTTGGAAAAATGTACCTCTGAAAATTTCCACAATGAAAGGAATAAATGCTCGATAAAGAAGCATAAGCCATATATAATAATCCTTTCTTTAGTCCAAGACTAATAATGTACATGTGTGAAAAAATAAAAAGTTTATATATTGATAAAAACACTTAAACATATATCTTAAAGAGCAGGTATATAAAAAAGGTTCAAATACATTGATTACAAGCAGGCACTAAGAAACATATCAGTCAACAATTAAAATAACAATAGAACAATAAATTTCGCGTCAAGGACTGCACTCATCCAGCATGATATTCTTTAATTTTGATTTCAATATAGATAGCGAATTTACATTTTTCAATTCATCAGGGAGGTCCCTAAAGTTATTCAACCCTTTGAAAAAGACTGAATTTTGAGATTTCTCCGTTTTAACAGGCTCAATGAATATATTATTTCTAGATCTGGTGTTATAATTATGGTGTTCAGAAACGGAGGATATTTTTTCCATCAGATAAGTTGGGGCATCACCTGTTCTCATTTTGAAAATAAAAATCATTGTTTGATACAAGAACACTCTATCAACTAGTAGCCACTTCAATAGACACATTTCATTTATAGATGTTCGAATGGAACAGGATAATATTGTTCTCATGGCCCGATTCAGGAGTTTTTGTAAACTACTCAATTGGAGAGAAAACTTGAACATCTCAATATATAATTAATTTTAAATGAAATTGTTTTAATTATATAACTCGCTTGATTTTTGAATTTCAATTATTGATCGATGATGATTCCAAGATATTTGAAATTATCCACTACTTCACAATCAAGTTCTTTAAACTTATTATGTTCCTTGTTATTACCTATCATCATAAATTTAGTTTTACTTGTATTTTTCTTAAGTTTATTTGCACAACACCATTTGTATACATTTTCCAAAGTTTCATTCACATTCTCTACCACTGTCAGGAATTCTGGATTTGAGAAGTGAATCAGAGCGTCATCTGTAAATAAGTGAACCGAGCACCTTCCAACATTTTCCACTAAATCATCAATGTAAATAAGAAATAACAAAGGACCAAGAATACTACCTTGGGGACTCCCAGTAGGCTTGAGATTTCATCAGATAAAATATTATTTAATCCAAGTGTCTGCTTTCTGTTCTCCAGGTAATCCACTAGCCATGCCAATGTATTACCCATAATACCGATGCTTTCTATTTTTCTTATCAATCTATTTTTATCCACAGTTTCAAAAGCTCTTTGAAGATCGAGAAAGATTACACCTGTCATAAGATTTCCATCTGAGTTTTTTCTAAAATCGTCCAGGACACACTGTATGGCTGTCTCAGAAACAACAATGCCCAAAAATTGTTCGTTCTGGTTAGATCAGACTAAAAAATTATTCCTCTCAAAATGTTTTATCGAGCAACTGTTTTTTTATCATGCAAAGGTGCTTTCAGAATCAAGTAGTGGCACGTTTGTATGTAGGTATGTTTACATTCATTCATATAACATTTTCAATTTTCTGTTGTGCAAATGTGCTTTAAATACATATTGAAGATATAGAGGATGTTTTTTCTCTGGGTGATTTTTTTTCAAAGTAAATTTTTCCGAGGGGAATTTTTCCACAGGGGATTTTTTCCACAGGGTAATTTTTCCAGAGGGTATTTCCCAGAGAGATTTTCTTCGGAGAGATCTCTGTTGAATAGATTTCATCCCAGATTCTATACAGTACGGATTTTTATAGCCCCCTTCCTGTTACTTTTGAACGGTATGACGTAGAAACATGGAACAAAAACCATTTTAGATGGTATCATCGATACTACTTTTTGAAATAAAATACATTCTGATTTCTCGGGCACACGGGCATATCAATTTGCGTGAAGTCTGCTTTTTTTTGTTTTCCCGGCACTTAAGTTTTTTCAGAGTAAAAAATTATCATACACCTACTGAATAGTATATTGTGTATCTAGTAGTAAAAGCAATACATTCCCGGACGACAATGTAAATTGTTGGCCGAGGCGTTAACCGAGGAAAGAGATGATAGTCGGAAGGAGCCAAATCTGGTGAATAAGGGGGGGAGGTGTTCTAGTAATTCAAAGCCTAAATCACGGATTTTTTGCATGGCAACATGAGATTTATGTGCAGGGGCGTTGTCCTGCAAAAACAAAACACCTTTGGATAGCTTTTCGCGTCTTTTCTCTTTAATTTTTTCCCGTAGAGTGGTCAGTAATGTCGAATAGTAATCTCCAGTTATTGTTCTACCCTTATCCAAAAAATCAATTATGATTACTCCATGGCATTCCCAAAAAACTGAAGCAAGAACTTTTCCAGCAGATTTTTGGACACGAAACTTCTTAGGTCAAACTTTACACTGACACTTCTAATAAGTTATTGTTCGTTGCTATGGTAACGCAATATTTTGTTTATGCAGGGAACTGGTCTAGGCTAAGTAGATATCAATACATCCTCGTTTAAAAAAACTAATTTTTATTGGAATCAGCAGCATTAAAACACCACTTAAAATCAAATTACAACTGGAAATCCGTGTTTCTGAACGTATCATTCGCATTACCTAGCTCACATTATTATTCGGATAATATCCTGAACAAGAAGGATTTCATATTGACAATATCCTGCGGGGGTGTATGTAGGTATTTCGCCACTAATTACATGCTCGAGGGTTTCATTCAGGAATTCAACGATCAGAATATGTGAATGCATACTTACACAACGGATACAGTCTGTCACGAGTATACAGGGTGGGGCATCCCTTACGACACAGTCTCATAGTAAAGGCGCACCCGAGGGGACCGGGTTTAACCCCCTCCGAACTTTCTCAGTACCAAATGGTTAAGGCTTTCGCGGCCGGAGTTTTCAGTATCACAATTTTCACTCGGGTTTGAAGGCCGACGTTTTTTGAAATTTCTTCCTAACGTTTCGCTAGCACGAGTGACTAGCTTCTTCAGAGGTTTATACATCATGAATAATCTGAGATGACTGGAGATTCCGTCTGCGAAGATTGTATTTATTCTGATTTAGGTATCTGGTTTGTGGATCTCTATTGCCTACCGTACAGTTCGGCTGGGGTAAGAAGTTTTACGTCCTCTAACAAAATCTTGTGGCTTTCTTCACTGAGCGCGTGTTCTGCCACTGCCGACTTGTACGTTTGGCCTAACAAGTACGTGTAGAAACTTCAGGAGCATGTTGCTGATGTCGAAATAAGGAAAAATGTTTCCATAAACACATGTCGGCAAGTTATTCGTTTCTAAGATACAGAGTGTCAAAGTTTAATTATTATATTTGTTTTTTGTGAATAAATGCCAAAATATTTGTGATATTCGAGTAAAGTTTCAATGACAAAATCAGATTTTGTGTTAATTGTGAAAAAACTATATTTATACTATACTTAATTAAAAAATCTTGTCATTCAAAATCACTTGCATCGATTATTTCAAATCTCAATAACTCGAAAACAGTTGCTCGCAGTGACCTCTATCAAGAATATATTTTTTACACAAACTAAATAATAATTATTCCCAGATACCAAACTTTACCCAAATATCAAAATTATTTTGAAATTATTCACAAAAAATAAAAATAAGAATTCAACTTTGACACTCTGTATCTCAGAAACGAATAACTTGTGGACATATGTTTGTAGGAATTTTTCTCCTTATTTTGATGTTAGCAACCCAGTTAACAGAAACATCTAGGAGATGTTGCTTTCTTGGTTATTATGGTAACAAAATGAGTTGCATTTAGACGTCACTGTTACCTCTTAGTGATGCCAAATATTATGAATTGTTCACAATTCTCTTCTCATTAGTGTCACTTTGAGCATAAAATGTGAAGAAAATTGCGAAGCACATTAACATGAATTTAGGTTTAATTGCGATTTTGTCGGTATAAAAGGAATTAGGTTGGTAACAACATTGATCGTGACATCACCATCACGGCACAAAATGGCCAGCGGCCAGAGGTGTTTGTCGAGTCGAGAGTCAAGTAGAATTTGTAGAATTTGTATTTGGTTAACGCCATTCTATCAATATTCTATAGGTACTTCTGATAATGTGTAGTGCTCTGTTTGCTTCTTCTTATTTCGATAGTTGAATCAAATGTGTTTATTAACAATGCCCAATTATTATTTCTACCAAGAACTGTATCTCTTCAAGGACCGGAACGGTGAGTAGAAATAGAATGGTAAATTCAGTGATTTACAGAATTTGTCATTTTCATGATAGGTACCTACTGATTTCGCCGAGAAGAAAATGCTGTCCAGAGGATTGGAGTTGTATTATGGATTTTTCTGCATTTCTGTAAATGTTTTTTTTTTCATGATTCAGATATAGTTTGATAATTTTTTTTGTTTGTGAGAAGTATATACTACGGAATCAACTCACGCATTTGTTTTCTAGCATTCCAATCCATTTGAACAGTAATTCATTAGTAAGAATAATAATATTGAGGTATAATTTCTATTTATGTTGAGACATGGTGAGTTTTTTTTTAGTCTTGACATACAAATCAGAAAGTGAAGCGCATTTTTAAATAAATACCAGTCCATTCAATTTCACATTGTTACATCGAAAGGGTCTCAATGTGCATTCAATTCCGAAGTGTAAATGGAATGTCACATTGGGCTAATTTCGAGTCACATTTTGCATCACATTTTGATGTCTCGACATGATCAACGGGGCACCGAATAGATGTTTATGCGATAATAATGGAAGTCACTTTGCGATTCACTGGTGTGATCTGAGACATGAATTTGAATCCTACTACCATCTCTGAGATCATTCTGTGTTGACTGGGAATACGCTCTTAAATTTTCTACACGTACTTAAGAAATACCCTGTATACCATGTCAACATTAGACGTTAAAGAATCCACATTGTTAGACATTCCACTGAACGAATTAAAAATATCATTCACCTATAAAATTGCTGAATTATATAACAACTTCCGTTTTCCCTCAAGGCAAAATCTTTGGCCAATTTCAGATATTGTCTCAAACAAAGCTTTCTAAGCAATCTATAGCATTCGAGCATCATAATTTAAAAAAAAAACACACATTTTTCTTTCTTGTCGAAAACTGACCATGAACCAACTGATACCCTATGTAAATGAAATTTTTCTCATCTTTATTCATACATACATATTGTTCTACCTATTGTTTTTTATTTTCTCTTGTAAGGTGCAAGAGTAAGAATGGAGTGATTCAATCTTGTATCCCGTTGGCAGACCTTTATTGTTACCATGACTTTGTATTTTTTTTTCCTTGTGTCATTAAATACATGTATTATTATTATTATCTCTTCAATTATAAGCGGGAATACAAATTAGTGTCTAATTAAGTTACTCTCCTGTGTTTCATAGTTATGTACGTGACTTATCACGTTTCTTCAACTGTCCAATAACAACAATGTTTCAAGTCCAACACCTGAAGAAAGTATTCCATTACTAATTTTTTTGACATTCTGTTTTTCCAGTGTTTATTAAAAACTATTCAAGTGAACCCATATACAGGGTGTCCGGTAAACCTTGTACAATATTGAAACTGGTGATAGACCAGGTCATGACTGTACAGAATATCGGAATTTGACCTCTTTAAAAATATCACCGTTTTCGAAATAATGGGCATTTTAAGAATTTCTGGAAAATCGCTACCTAACCTTGGATTTTTGAGTGCCATGTATACAAATTGAGACAAATCCAAATATTTTTGCTGCTGAAGATTACTGATGAGTGATGCTTTTAGACATACAGAACAGTTTTTCTCAGAAAGTGGAAAAAAAATTCAAGAAATGAGGGTAAAATGACAGATTTGAGTTTCATCAATTAAAAAAAAAAAAAAAGTTTTACATTATTGTCTGAAAGAAACATAACCAATTGGAAGTGGACATTCATTTCAAAAAAATGCTTATTTTGTCCAGACTCTACCGTGGTATTAAACGAACTATAATTATTTCTGGAGGAAGTGATTTCCATTGAATTAGGCGTGGTTTCATTCTAGGCTTCCATCAACTTTTATACTTACGCCCTAAAATTATTTTATTTCGATTTCATCAAGATAAAATGTGGAAATGATTATTAATAATAAAGAATAGACTGCTTGGTAGCATTAAATATTATGTCATTAAAATTAACTTTTCATGCAATTAAGCCTAATAAAATTATCGAAATGAAATGTTGATTATCCAACATGGCACCGATTAAAACGAATTCTTGTGATAAATGTCGCAATTGTCCAACATCCAGATTCCAACGAAGTTTCAGAGACCGACAGATATACAGGGTGTTACCAAATAAGAGCAAAATTTTTTAGGAGGTGAATCCTTGTCGAAAATCAAAAACTTTTCTAACTCCTGTGTTGTGTCCGTAGAAACAATAGTTTCCTGATGCATGAACAAATCTTCTGTAAATAGAATTGAAAAAATCTAGTAGGTGGCTGTCACATTTTGTTTGAACATTTTGTGACTTCTGTCGTAGTTTTTTGAAATTATTCCGCTTGTTTCGTTCAGTGGTATTTATTTCTTTGTCATGCCGTACACACGTACGTACTCCCCGAGAATATGCGCATATGCATTTATGGTGAATGTGGAGGTAGTGCTACTGCTGCAGCAGCGCTTTATGCAGAACGATATCCGATTACACAATGCCGCTCAGAGAATCGCTGATTTGGGGGCTATGACCTACGAGGATGTATTCATATCTAGTTAGCCTAGACCCGTTCCCTGCATAAACAAAATATTGCGTTACCATAGCAACGAACAATAACTTATTAGAAGTGTCAGTGTAAAGTTTGACGTCAAAAAAGTGAACCAGAGTTACGCAATAAATTAAAAGAAAAAAAAAAGTCAACCGAAATTGTGAAAATCGAAAAATTGAAGTATCGAGCCATCATCAAGTACCTGTATTTAAAAGGGTTAAGAGGTAAGCAGATATACGAAGATATGCTTAATACCCTTGGTGATCAATGTCCTTCGTATACGACCGTGAAAAAATCGACTCCAAGCTTCAAAAGAGGTAAATTTTCCATTGAAGATGATGACCGATCGGGAAGGCCAGTTTCTGTGTCAGTCCCCGAAAATATCGATGCAGTTCATGACATGATTTTAACAGACCGTCGAATTGGGCTAAAACGGATATCTGAAGCACTGAATATTTATACGACCGCGTTCTTCATATAGTTCACGTCAATTTTGACATGAGAAAAATTGCTGCAAAATGGATCCCCAAATGTTTGAATGTTGACCAAAAGCGTGCAAGGGTAGGAGCATCGCGTTCGATCTGTGCTAAATTTGAAAACGATGTAGACTTCTTAAACCGAATTGTTACTATGGATGAGACTTGGGTACATTTCTACGATCCAGAAACAAAGCAACAATCGATAAAATGGCGACACTCCGGTTCTCCAAGACCTAAGAAGTTTAGTGTCCAAAAATCTGCTGGAAAAGTTCTTGCTTCAGCTTTTTGGGATTGCCATGGAGTAATCATGATTGATTTTTTGGATAAGGGTAGAACAATAACTGGAGATTACTATCCGACATTACTGACCACTCTACGGGAAAACATTAAAGACAAAAGACGCGGAAAGCTATCTAAAGGTGTTTTGTTTTTGCAGGACAACGCCCCTGCACACAAAAAATTCGTGATTTAGGGTTTGAATCACTAGAACACCCCCCTTATTTACCAGATTTGGCTCCGTTCGACTATCATCTCTTTCCTCAACTGAAAAAAAGTTTAAAAGGTCGTAAATTATCTTCCAACGAGGAGGTAATAAAAGCTGTGGAGGTCTGGTTTGTAGAGCAAGAATTTTTTTTTTTTTAAAGGTCTAGAGACGTTGCAGGTTCTCTGTAATAAATGTATCCAATTAAGAGGAGAATATGTTGAGTAATAAAATATTTTGACATTGAAATTTTGTTTGTTTCTATAGTAGGCTAAGAAATTTTCAATATATCCTCGTATACCGCATTTGAGAAGGTTCTTCTTGAAAAGATGTCGTCTCTGCGTACGAGTGGATGGAAAATAACATTTTTGTAATATTATTCAGTGCGATGTTGAATAATTGTTATTGTGCTTTATAGTGTATGTTGATTCAAAAAAACGTTGAATACTTCTGAGCAGTTGACACGTTACTACTCATAATTATTTATTCACAAACTGTTTTTAAAAAAATTGGTGAAACTCAAATCTGGCGGTTTACCCTCCTTTCTAGAAAAAATGTATCGTTTTCTGAAAAACTATTATGTACGTCTGAAAGCATTACTCATCAGTAACCTTCAGCAGTGAAGATATTTGAATTGGTCTCAATTTGTAGACATGGCACTCAAAAATCCAAGTTGAGGTAGTGATTTTTCAGAAATTAAAAAAATGCTCATTATCTCGAAAACGGTGAGATTTTTACTGAGGTGAAATTCCGATAATCTGAACAGACATGAACTGGTCTATCACCAGTTTCAATATTGTACAAGGTTTACCGGACACCCTGTATATATTGAAAGCATAAAACAAACTTCATATTAGTACTATTTGCCAAATCGTTTGTCAAATAATGAGTAGGTGATATTCAATTCAAATCGAACAGAACCTTAACTGTCACATAACTATGTGGTTTACCTTGTGTTCAATTTTTGCCCTATTTAATTCATCAACTTTTCATAATAATTAAACAAGCGGTTCAATAGTTAGCATGGTGAGATGGGGGGGTGGAGTATTATTTCCGATCACACTGTATATACTTCACAGAGCTATTCAAAGTTGACATTAAGTCACCGTCAACTCGAAATTAGGAATTACTTATCGCAGAAACCCAGTTGAGTTCTGGAACAGCGCCTCCACAGAGACTATGTTGATTCGTTAAGGCATGTGATCTCACTATTTCACGCTTCTATTCAACCTACGTATATTGTTTTTGCACTTTGAACTAGCTGATGGCTTTATTGTAATACACGCAATATATGTTATTATACTCGAATTGGGAAAATAAGCTTTTGACACCATGGGATTCCGTGTAGGAATTCAAAGTTCTGTCAGTTTGGTAATTCTAACGCAAAATAACAAAGATGTGCATGCTTTGAGACTCACGAGCCGTTGACAAATGTTGTAATACCGAAAAGTAGTTCACTTTCTGATATACCGGGTGATACAGCAGACATGTAGCAGCCTGTAGTTTTTTATTTGAAGAGATAAAAATTTGAAATTTGCAGAAGTTACGTAACCAATGATAGCGCTTCATTTGAATCTAACGACAACTTTTTTCAACTACCTGTTTGATCGGCAGTAATTCCAACTTCTTTTTTTTGAATGACACCCTGTATATTCATGTAGCCTATCTTATTTGTCTTAAAATTCACTATTCAACCGTGTATCACAAAGTGGCATTCGTTTCTCAATTCACAGATGAATTGCATTTCATTGAAAAACATCAAGTTGGCTGTTACCCGAATTCGATAATCTTTCGATGCTTGGTAGGCTTGGAAATCCAAAGAGTATCAGTTAAACGATATAATTCAAGTTTTTTCCGTACCTGATCACTTCCTACAGATTGTCAATAATTTCTTTAATAAAAAGAAAAAACATCTGAAAATAACTCACGATATTGCGAAAACTGAGATAGGAACATGTTTTTTTAAATTTGGCTACTTGTGAAGGAACTATCTGTCTTTCTCTTTGGCCATGTAGCCATATCATGATCTTTCCATTTGGAAACATAAAATTAAAATTGTTTCCCTGATCTACCAATTCACAAGTCTATTAGTCTAGATATTTGCAATAATATGTTGCCTAGTAGGCGGTGTACACAAAATGTTTTGTATTGGACAGGTAAACATCATTTGATTGTAATCCGTCAGTTTTATGCTGATTAAAGTCGTTTAATTAGATACTAAAAATGTATTCAAAGAACGAAAAGGTCGATATGTTGTTGATATTCGGAGAGTGCAAGAGAAATTGTAGACAGGCTGAACAATTGTATGTCGAAAGATTTCCGGAAAGACGCCATCCACCTGATAATTATTTCGCTAGAGTAGAAGAGCAGTTCAAAGCAGTTCTTGTCAAAACTCTTCTAGCGGTCTCTCGATTCACGCCGATTTCGTCCTCAATTTGTCTCAGTGATATCGTCGGATCTGCATGTACCTATGTCCAAAACGTTTACTTTCGTTTCCTCGTCGACAATGTATTGGAGATTGTTTTGATATTCCGGTTCTCTTCTGAACTGCTCTTCTACTCTAGCGAAATAAATATTAGGCGGATGGCGTCTTTCCGGAAATCATTCGACTTAAAATTGTTCAGCAAGTCTACAATTTCTCTTGCACTCTCCGAATATCAACAACATATCGACCTTTTTATTCTTTGAATACATATTTAGTATCTAATTAAACAATTTCAATCAGCATAAAACTGACGGAGATAATCATTACAATCAAATGATGTTTACCTGTCAAACACAAAACATTTTGTGTACACCGCCTACTAGGCAAAATATTATTGCAAATATCTAGACTAATAAACTTGTGAATTGGTGGACCAGGAAAACAATTTTAATTTTATGTTTCCAAATGGAAAGATCATGATATGGCTACATGGCCAAAGAGAAAGGCAGATAGTTCCTTCACAAGTACCCAAATTGAAAAAAACATTTTCCTATCTCAGTTTTCGCAATATCGTGAGTTATTTTCAGATGTTTTTTCTTTTTATTGAAGAAATTATTGACAATCTGTAGAAAGTGATCAGGTATGGAAAAAACTGAAATTATATCGTTTAACTGATACTCTTTGGATTTTCAAGCCTACCAAGCATCGAAAGATTATCGAATTCGAGTAACAGCCAACTTGATTTTTTCAATAAAATGCAATCCATCTGCGAATCGAGAAACGAATGCCACTTTGTGATACACGGTTGAATAGAGAATTTCAAGACAAATAAGATAGGCTGGATAAATATACAGGGTGTCATTCAAAAAAAAGAAGTTGGAGTTACTGCCGATCAAACAGGTAGTTGAAAAAAGTTGTCGTTAGAGTCAAATGAAGCGCTATCATTGATTACGTAACTTCTGCAAATTTCAGATCTTCATCTTTTCAAATAAAAAAACTACAGGCTGCTACATGTCTGCTGTGTCACCCGATACAGTGTGTAAAGTGAGTATTTTAAAGTGATATATTGTGTTAATGTACTCCATTTATATTTTTATTATAGAGATGATATTGTATCCCAGCTGACCAAGAAGATGTACTGAGAAATATAAATTTTTGAAATACTTACTTCGATAACGTCTCTGGTGAATAATGTTTTCATTGTGAGCTGTTTCGCAGGGTATTATTCTGTTGGAATATAATATACCTATCAAAAATACTGGAAAAGACCTCCGGTGAGAGTGTAAAGAAAGCAGAAAAATTCAAATGCTGTTCATGTAGCGAAAGAAATTTTGAAAAATCAAAAATATTGACTCATTTTATGACATAAAGCTCTCATCCTTGAACTTAAAATTATCCAATGAGGATGAATTTCATTGCTAGAAAAGAGAAGTCGAAAAAGATAAGAAAGGTCAATTTATTAATAAACACATATGGTTCTACCCCACGAAAAAAATCAAAAAAAGTAGATTCATATGCCACCGATCTGGCACATACAATCCAGAGGGTTCTGGCATAGGATACTTGAAGATATACACAAGGAATCAATAAAATCAACGGATACCGATTTCGTTGTTGATCGTTGTCAGTAATTGTTGTGAAGTAATCGAATGATTTTCAGACTGCTTAGGTGGGTTTATTGATAACTGATTTGTTTTTATTTTGTTGAATAAACCGTTTAAAATGACCTAGTGCACTACTTGTGACAATTCATTTCACGATATTAGTAGTTTGAGAGGTCATGTAAAAAAGTTCCATCCAGGTTAGAACATAATTATTTTCCTCTGTACATTGATAAAAAGATATGAAAGAATGTAAATCTACCTATAATTTATCTTTCGAAAGAGATTCTTACGGATGGTTTGTAATGGGATTTAAGCAGCAATTTTGGCAGCTATATATCTTTAAGTATGTTGTGCCAGAACCCTCTAGATTGCATGTGCCAGATCAGTGGCATATGATTCTACATTTTTGAAATTTTCCGTGGGGTAAGAACTATATATGTTTATTAATAAATTTACTTTTCTTATCTTTTTCGACTTCTCTTTTCCAGCAATGAAATTCATCTTCATTGGATAATTTTAAGTTTCCTTCCAAAAGCTTCGAGAAAATTCAACAGTTTTCTTTCTTATTTTCTAGAAATTCTTTAAACAGTGCAGGAGAAACCAGAAACATAACAATAACCAACTCAAATGGATAACGAAATCCACAATTTATCCACTCCTTCGAAATTAAAGCATGGAATGAAAAATAACGCATTCCATCCCATTTCCAGTCAAAGCCTTATTATCAAATTGATTGATTATATTCAATTGATTTATTCAAGGTGTAACAGAAAAAGGATTCAAAGGATGAATTGGAAGTCTGTGAGTTGAACCTTGAATGTAAGAAATCGATGTCATGCAAATGAAATTCTTGAGCTAGTGATCAATTACATTTCGTGAAATTGAGAATAGGAACAGACTATTAGTTTATTCAGATTATAGTCCAAGAGCTGGTTTCAAATTATTTTTTTTAGTTTATTTTCCTCACCACCATTTCTTCAAAAAATTTTGTTTAGATAAGTTATTGAATCACAAGACCTGTTTAACCGTGGTTATATTCTTGCTCTAAATATTGGAATTCGTTTTATCGTTTGTCACTTATTCTTGCAACCCTGCAACTTTTCATAAAAATACATTAATTTTTCAATGGTTCGAATGTCATAATTTTTTTTATCAGTAAAAACTCCATTTTTGATAGAACTCTTATACAAATATTTTGACACTTAAGAGATCAAAATTGTCAGAATTTGAAATGTTCACTTGCAAACTTTGCCATAAAGGCTAGTTCGATGCATATTCTTGAGATGCTCAAAAATATTTGATTCAGGATTTGTTGCTTGTGAAAAAATTCGAAAATGTAATATGAAATTATCACTTGTAATCTCCCAAGTGCTTGAATTATTGCCGGAAATTTTTCGAGTACATGAATTTTTTGAAAATTACCCGAGTCGCGCAGCGACGAGGGTAATTTTCTTAAAAAATTCATGTACGAGATAAATTTCCTGCAATTAATTCAAGCACGCGGGGGATTCGGTAAGAAAATTTTACACCAAAATATATCCAACAATTCATAACAAATAACTAACTATGGTTCACCTGAACTATTTATATGCATAGTACAAAAAAGATGCATGAAAATATAGATATGTAAAACACACTTAACAAAATTTCAATTTGATTTTTTTAAATTAATCAAAAAAAAGTAAAAATGCTCTTTGCTCCACTGGGAATTGAACTAGTGACCACACGACCACGAGGCGGACACTTTACCGACTCGCCACGGGGCCTTTGATTTACATGTAGACAACTGGTGTATTTAAGTGTTTCTGAAATTTGATTTCAGAATTTGCAAATTCTGTGATAATCGTGAAGAAAATATTCAGACACATTCGAAATATTTAATAAATACATAAATATGAAATATTATCTCATTTCAAATGAAAAATACAATTCCATTTGTACATCAAAGCAAAATATAAACTATCACCTGTCAAATATTTGACAGAAAAGTTTCCACTTATTAATTTCGGACAGGGTACCCAGGAGGATAAAAATTTCCGGAAATTTTTTGGGTCGCCATGGCATCTAAATAAGAACGAATGTTTTGGTTCTCTCTAAAAGTGAGGTGTGAAATTTTCAATAAAATTCCTGTTATGAAACGAAAGAAACACTCTTGTCTTATTTCCACTAGTTTTTTATTTTCACGACCGGTTTCGGGTTCTATCCCATTAGAATAGAATAGAATAGAATTTTATTGGTCTAGAATACACCGTAGTGTTTTGACAGGTCAAAAAGTATACGTTACACAGCATTACAGTAACAGTTTGAAAACATAGAATGTGTTACATACATAGTAATAAAGTTTACTAAATGTCAAACTTGAATTCTGATATGTCGTAGTAGGCATTGGCTATGAGATGATTTTTCAAGGTCAGTTTGAATTTTATCATATTCATATTCTTGAGTTGTGTGGGCAATGAATTGTAGAGATTAATACCTAAATTATATCTTCTTGTTGATTCAAGTCTTTGTTTGGGTATCTGTATATCGTTCCTATGGCGAGTATTATAAGAATGGTTTTCTCCATTAGTTGGATGTTTGGAATCATCTTCTTTTATGTTAAGGAGTTGATAGAATATATTTGCAGATGGTAATGTCATTATATTAAGTTTTATAAACCATGGTTCACATGAGTCAGTCCTTTGAAGACCTACGATAGCTCGAATTGCTCTTTTCTGCAGAGTAAGCACGTTCTGCATGTGTGTGGACATTCCCCAGATTATCAGCCCATATTTCAAATCAAATCAAATCAATTATTCTATTCCATGACAATATGCGTAGTGTATAACAATTTTTTTGTTTGAGATTATTATAATATATACATATGTAAGTATATTTTATATTAAATATATGTTTTGATTTTGAGGCTTCGTAAGAAGAGGAGTGACCTAGACACTAGTGCCTGTATTGTCGACTATCCTCCTCCGAAGAAGCCAGAAAAAACTTAATTCTACAATAAAAAGTAAACAAGAAAATTAACTTAAAGCTATATGTAGCTAAAAATGATACTAGGGGTGGAGTGAGATGGTCAAGATGAGGATATAGAGCTATTTCGATAAAATAATTTTTCGGGGTTAGGGGAAGGTTTAAATGATTTTTGAGAGTGGATGAGTTTGAGGATTTTCATGACTTGAAAATTTCGTACTTTTCGAAGTTTTCCAGAATATTTTTTTTTATTTCGGTTTTGAATTTATACGTTTTAGTAATTTGTTTGATATGTAATGGTAGTAAGTTATACAGTTTTGGTCCATAATAGTAAAATGATTTCTGTGTTAAGGTTTTATCGAAGAAATCAATATGCACATTCCAATTAGTTGCGGCTCTGGTGTTTGAGTTTTTTCTTTGGAATGAGTCCCTTTTATGATAAACTCGGAGAAGGCATTGTAAGTGTATATTTGTCTGACTGTGAATTATTGGGTTTCTTTGTAGAGAAGTTGAGTTGAAAATCGTCTATTTTTGTGGAGTATGATTTTTAAAAGAGTGTTTTGGGTGGTTTGTAGATTTTGTAAGGTCGTTGTGAAGGTGCCTCCCCAGATGGTAATGCAGTACCTTAATGTTGATTCAATTAGTGAATTATACAGCATCATCAGATTTTTTCGCGATAAGATATCTCTCAAGTTGTAGAATTTATTCATCAGTTTCCTTATAAGTTTGACAAGATAGGTAATATGATCATTCCATATGTCATTATACTATGGAAAATTGCATGATAGGCAGCTATAGCCGCATTTTGACCGAGGTCATTTTTCAATTTCCTAAGGGCATATACTTTCCTTGACAAGTTTATTGTCAGTTTATCAATATGAGTTTGCCTGGTCAATTTAGTATCAAGCCATATTCCCAGTGATTTCACAGCTTCTGTTTCGTTTTGTTTGATTTCAAAGTTTAATGTTTTAGTTTTATTTTTATTTAGACATAGCTTGTTTGCATTAAACCAATCTGATGTGTCCCTTATAATGTCATTTACAAGAGAAGTCACATCAGTACCGGTATTGAAACGTTCAGCAAAAGTTGTGTCGTCTGCGAATAAACAAGAAAAAAGTGGTGAACTGTTCGGAAGGTCGTTAATATATATAAGGAATAATAAGGGGCCTAGGACACTTCCTTGTGGTACACCATTGATAATTGGAAGCGACTCGCTCAAACTGTAATTGACGAATACACACTGCATTCTTTCAGATAGATATGACGATAATAGTGCTAGTGTTGTTCCTCTCAGTCCATAGTGTTCCAATTTATTCAAAAGAATATCTTTGGAAACACAGTCGAAAGCTTTACTGAGATCTAAAAAAATTCCTATTGTTGCCTGTTTGTTTTCAAAACCCTCTTGGATGTAGGAGACTAGTTTTAACAATGCTTTCGACGTACTTCTGTTTTTCCTAAATACAAACTGTGCTTCTGTAAATAGCTTGTGTGATTCTAGAAAATTCAAGTATAAAAACTAACTAATACAATTGAACTCTAAAACCTAGTAACGGAGTTTACAGGTAAAACGGGATTAAATGAAATTAAATGAACAGGGGTGAAACGATATAAATTCAATACTGGGGGTTAAGGAAATTACCTGGGTTGTCAAAATTATTAATTCAAAAGTGGAGACCTACATAAATCGAGTTGCTCGTTGAGGGTTCTATATTTCGGGTTTTTAATTGATTTAGTGATTTCCATGGCTTCCAACAGATTCATTTTCTTCCCTTTATTACATCTGTGTAGGATTTTGACATTATCTTTACTCATCTTGCAGATGTTCGTACATTGTTACTTGAGAGAAAATGTATATATGAAAACACATTAAAATACGTTGCCAATGTCACATTAAAATAAAATACAAGTACAAACATGAGAATATAGAGAGTACAATATACAAATAAACACGTAGACACCAACAGTTATAAACATTGAGATTTGGAGTTTCGGGGAAATTGAAGTAATGATACTCTGAAATGGAGTAAAAACAGTGAGTTTGAAAAAAAATATTTCATTCTACTCTTGAAGATATTCTGAGGAAGATCTTTAAAGTAATCTGGAAGTTTATTATAAAGATCTTGTTAAATAATTATGGTAGTCTGAATATTTATTTAATGCTGAGTAACTTTTCTTTTCAACATTTTTCGATAATTTCTAAAATAAAGTGTACTTTACTTCTGGCACAGAATCAAGTTTTCCAATGCGACTCTATTACGCATGTATTGCTTTATTTTGTTGGTGCGTGTTTACATTTAGGAGATGCACAAACTTTTATCAAGAACATTTTGTTGAGAACCCATAACGAAGACATTTTTCATGTGGTGTGTGTTTTGGGTATGACAATGTTTATTCAAAGTCAGTCGGCGCAGTATCGATTATGATAATGTAAATCATTTTTTTCCTCACACCTCCATACAAGAAGAAAAATCTAACTTTAACGAGTTATTTCACTCAACATTTATTCGTGAAAACTGGGATTACGCCTTACCCCAAATGGCGTAAAATGCGTCAATCTCCTCCACTATGCATTCCAAGTGGTGTTTTAATTTGAACATATAATTCAATTAAAGCTCGCCAAGACTGGTAACAAATACGCAATCTACATTAATTTGCATACGACATGGACCCGACTTGTTTCCAAGTGGAACAATGAACGAATGCTTAGACGGGACCATTCGAGTTGAAGTTTTAAATCTCAATTCTTGCATAAATGCACCTGCTTTGAATTCAGTTGCAACTTATAATTTTTGAAGCGCGACAAAAGTGTCAAGTCCTATGCGTACCGCATAGAAAAAAGCACGCGTGAAAACAATAGTTCATGCGTGTGAATATACAGATCCAACTGCGATAGACAGACTGACAGACAGACACATTTGTTTCAAGAAATTGCATTTCTCATAGCCACAACAATTCTTTCTGCAATAACGTTTCAAATTAATACTGCATTTCGCTCGAAACAGCATCGAGAAAAGATGAAAGAAGAGTGAAAAAATAATCATTCATGATATTAAAATATTATGGTAAACGTGAGGAATACCGGTCATAAGGGTAATACCGGCCCTCAGTTTTTTTTTTTGTAAAGTAATTTTACGGCAAAAACACTCTGTGCCATCTGTTACAGCATGTTGGAAAGTATGCTCAAAATTTTGGCAGGATACGCAACTCAGATAGGTTTGTTATATTATACCATGAAGGTTCTATCATTACTGGAGATTTTAGTATTAATTATGACGATATTTCAGTAAATACTCTGCTGCAAAAAAACCTGTTATTATCGTTTGACTTGGTCATGCATGTTGAAAATGCAACTCGCCGTTCTATTCACTCTGCTACTAAAATTTAGTATGTTTGTAGCAATATAAATGAGAAATGCAGTTCCTGCCTTGTTATCAGTTCTAGTTTATCAGACCATGAAGCCGTTTTAAGCAAATTTGATATATGTCTTTCACAAACAAAAGTACATAAATATGGTCGACTTTACAGCAAAGCAAACTTTGATAAATTTAGAGAATCAGCATGTCTCTCTGAGTGGAATAACATTCCAGGCTCAGAGAAACTATTTGAAACTTTTCATGGACATCTTGTAACACTTTTCAATGATTCCTTCCCATTGCAAAAACTCAGAGGTAAACGAAAAACAAAACAGTGGTTAACTATAGGTATTAAAAAGTCGGCAAAAAACTTAAGATGCTTGCATAACATGAGAAAATCTACCAACTCGATTTTTTTCCAAACATATTTTACTAACTATCGAAGGATCTTTAGAAGACTATCCAGCTGGAATATTGTGAATGATCTGAGAGGAAAAAACTACCCAAAAAACTAATCTAACACGATAGTTTTTTTAAAAAATGCAAGAAAATTTATCCTAGATTAATTCTCATCAAACGTATTTCCTAATAAGGTCCGAATTATACATATTATACGAGGGAAAACAAAGTTATGTTTCTATCATCTAAGTTTAAGACACCCTGTGGTGAAATAAAGCTTTTGGATGACACTCAAAACCATCAAGCTTGGTTCATTCTCTATCCATTGCTCCTTCACCCATTCTAATATCACGATTCATTTTAAATTTATGAATTATTTTCTCTACATATTCGTCATATTCAATGATCACGATTGGCATGAAAACAATTATTACACTTTGTTTATCACTTGACAGTTGTGTTATTGTCATAACGTCAGTTTGAAAAAACTTTTAATCGTTGTATCAATGGTTTTGAGTGGAAAAAACTGTGCTAAACCCATAACTCTTTCAGAAGAGGAACGAAATTATCAATATGTTGGTAGAATATTAAATGTCTGTCGTTCTACTGTGAGGAGAATCGACCAAAAATTCAGAGGAAAGGAAGGTCATACTGAGCTGGTTTTGTTGAAGATGGAGCATTGACAGCACGAAAATACACTAATGATATTGTCGTGAATTGGGGTTGATTCACGACTAACTAGGTAGATACTGATCATTCATAGATTTAAAACACTTCAGACAAATATAAAAACATTTATTTTACTATGTACAAATATGAGATTAAGACGATTGAAATTAATGAAGGAAATAATCAATGAAGAATTAATGAATTGAAGAATCTCTCCTAGACTAGTTATTGATTGAATGAATAATTTTAAAAAGATCTTTACTTACAATACATATCGGCATTTACATTTAGGGAACATTTTCCTTCTATCTAATATCTGATCTTCCAAACTCCCCCCATAGCCCTCACCAGCTGTGGGCACGGCAGAACTCTAAACTCGACTCCCAGATCGAACTATCAGTGGCCTTTTTCAAAACTGTTGTTTATGTTATGTTGAGGACAAGTTGTGTTTCAAAATAAAATATCTTCGCTCACGTACTGAATTGTAAAAAGGTTACCCACGTATTGAAATATAAAATATTTTAATGTACAGGATGTTCCATATATTTTTGACAATATTTTAGCTGACTACGTTGTACCATATTCTCATTTTGGAGACATAAACTTCCCCCTTATGCAAGATAATGAAGTTGGAATAGAGAAATCAAATTGGCCAGCGTACTCCCCTGAAGCAAATCCTATTGAGCATGTCTGGGACTATCTAGGTAGATGTGTGAGAAAACGCAAAAGACCACCCACGAATAAAAACAAACTTCGTGGAATGCCTCGGAGAATGGAAGCTATTGTCCAAGCTAGAGGATGCAACATCCGATATTAAAAAATTGGTTTAAGTGTTTTCTTTTCAACCGTTCGCTACTTATGTAATCGTTTAGTTGTTAATTTTTCCGTATTGAAGAATAAAGATTACGAAGAGAAAATGCACTGCATTATTTAATAATTTATAAATTCGAAACGAATCGCGATATCAAGATGAATAAAGTGGCAATGTATAGGAAATGAACCAAGCTTGCATACAGGATGGTTTTGAGTGTCATTCAAAAGCTGTATTTCACCACAGGGTGTTTTAAACTTAGATGACAGAAACAAAATTTTGTTTCCCCTCGTATAATGTGTATAATTCGGACCTTATTAGGAAATATGTTTGATGAGAATTAATTTAGGATGAATTTTCTTCCATTTTTAAAAAAACTATCAAAATCGGACTGAAAATAAAAAAGTTATTCAAGATCAAAACTTGTTAACATTTCAAGGTGGCACCTGAGTGAATATATTATTTACCAAAGAAGATGAAAAACTTCTCGCAAATCAAGTTATAAAACTTTCCAGAATTTTTATGGAGTTGGTGGTCTGGAACCAGAAGAAGTTTCGTTTTCTGGCCACTTAGCAACTTTGACACCCTGTATCTCGAAAACTAGCCATAGGATTGGGTTGGGGCCATAGACACTTTTGATCAGCTTGACTTGAACTACATCATATCAAAAATTCATTAAATTTCACCCATTTTCCATGAGAATTGAGTTTTCATTTCCATGGATCCTTTTTTATTGACATTGTAGTTAAGGGCTGGCAGGAGAATTTGTTCTTTAAATCGAGTGTCATAGCTGTGAACATCTGCAAATTTCGTGAAGCTTTGTTTTCGTTTAAATACAGCTGTGGCCACTCCATATATTATTGAAAATAATTTCTGATTAAAAAAATGCTGTACATTATTCTGATCCCGACAATCCCAGAAGTGATCGTAAAAACTTTTTTTGTAATATAAAAGTAGATGGACTAACAAACGAATTTCTCCAAAATTCAGTTCTATAATGAAGGGAACTTTGAAAAATAGGCATAATAAAGTGTTCCAGGCTAACTAGTGAAAAACAATATTTTTTTTTCGTTTTGTTGGATCTTTTTGTAGTTTTCTACTTTTGGCGTCACGTGCTGCTCTTGCATTTATGAAGGTTATGTCAGAAAATGGATTGAATTCAACTTAGCATTTTTCGTGACGCATTTCTACTAGTCCTTTAGCAGTGGAATTGCACATTACTTTAAAAACACTGATGTCTTTGTTCTTTTCTGAATTTGCTTTTCTCATACTGAATGAATGAATAATTTTCTACAATACTTGCTAGTTGTTCAACAGGGAACTTTTCGTGTATATAAGATTTCCAATTACAAAATTCTAAAAATGGCTTCCAAATGCTTGTCTTTTATTTTTGGTATGATCTGGATTCAGATGATGAATTCTTTTCTAATCACCCCCTAGTATTCTTTCGCAAAACCAGAGATAATCATAAAAAACACCACGCGCATGAAATTATCGTTTAGATCAAGATACTATACTGTTCAAATTTCAAAACCATAAAAAACTTCATTCTCCTAGTATTTTTCAACACTTTGGTGTGAAATTTTCTAACCAAATACCACTCGAGCTTTAAACAAAAACTGGAAATTTTTTCTTGGTCACCAATATTTGGTTCCAAATAATTTCCAGTAATAATTTGAGCTCTGTTGGTATTATAAGTGAAAAAAGGAAGTGGATAGGAACAGTGTCCAAATCAGCTATCACTGATCAAAGGACCCCGCAAACTCCTTATGGAATTTGGGTCCCGGTGGATTTTTTTTAATTTTTGGTATGATGTAGTCCATGTAATTCTCAACCAATGTTACCATTGCGCCAACCCAAAAAAATTAGCAGTTTTGCAGCTAGGAGGCGTTGAAATCACCCCTTGCGCAGATTAGACTATTTATTTTTGAGCCCCGTAACAATATTTTCACTTTTTTCATTGTTGCTAATGTTGCACAATATTGTATTGTTTTATAAAAAAAATTCTTACCCCCTCCCTTTTTCCCCCCAACTTCTATTACGGAACACAAAAAAAATATTTCTCGAGTGCCTTCTAATGTATCGTCGAATGTTTAAATATGTCTACATAAGGGAAATAGCAGTTTTTTTATGATTATCCCCCCACCCCCCAAATGACACAAAACGAAAAAATTTCGGTGGATTTTTCTGAATTTTTGATATGATGCAGTTCAAGTTATTTTGAAAAGAAATAAATTGGGTGATAAACTTCAAAAATGAATAGTTTTGATGCTAGGGGGCGTTGAAATCATACCTTGCTCAGAATGGACTATTCATTATTATAGGCGGAAATAATAGCTCTACGTATTTTAGTTTAGGTTATGTTGATCAATTCTGTAATTTTTCATGAAATTAAAATCTAAAATCTCCCCCTTACCCGCTACCCTTAATTTAAAACACGAAAAAATGTATTCCCGACTACTTGTAAATGCTTTATCAAAATAAATGTTTTAATCAGCTCAAATTGAGGAAATCGTACAGTTGTATAATATCACCTTTCCCTCCCTTCAGAAAAATATTGATGGAGTTCTTAGTAGGGCGTAGTTCATGATTTTTGAATATCAATCAATTGGGCGAATATCTTGAAAATAAATAAGAATTAGACATCCACAATTTGAATTTGAGGTGGTGCCTGAATTATTTTTTTTCGTGTTTTGAAATAGGGGTTGAGGGTAAGGGGGAGGTTTTAGATTTTCAATTTATGAAAGTTTACACAATTGTTCGTCATAAAATAAAACAAAAATACGTAGAGATATTGTTTCCGCCTGTAATAATGAATAGTCTCATTCTGCATCAAAACTGTTCATTTTTGGGGTTTGTCACCCGATTTATTTCTATTCAAAATAACATGAACTGCATCATATCAAAAATTCAGAAAAATCCACCGAACTTTTTTCGTTTTGTGTCATTTGGGGGGGGGGGGGGATAATCATAAAAAACTGCTATTTTCCTTATTTAGGCATATTTAAACATTCGACGATACATTTGAAGTCACTCTAGAAATATTTTTTTTGCGTTCCGTAATAGGACTTGGGTGGAAAAGGGGAGGGGGTAAGCATTTTTTTTATAAAACAGCACAATATTGTGCAACATTAGCAATAATGAAACAAGTGAAAATATTGTTACCGGGCTCAAAAATAAATAGTCTAATCTGCGCAAGGGGTGATTTCAACGCCTCCTAGCTGCAAAACTGCTAATTTTTTTGGGTTGGCGCAATGGTAACATTGGTTAAGAATTACATGGACTACATCATAACAAAAATTCAAAAAAATCCACCGGGACCCAAATTCCATAAGGAGTTTGCGGGGTCCTTTATTTGCTAATTTGGAACTGCATTGACAAGATTGAGTAAGCACGGGAAATTAAAGAGATTATTTCAACGAGTTGGACTTCAACGACCGCCTACTTAGACCAGTCAGCATAAATGAATAACTTTACATAAAGCTCACTTATCCAGCCGCTTTGAATTGATTTCATTGAACCCGTTGATTGGGGTGTCACTTAAGAATTCATGGTTGAATTTGAGAAATTTTGGTTCGTTAGAAAACATAGAACTTACGTTGAATTCATGATAATGTATAGCTGTTTACGATAAGAAAGTTACTGAAATTGCATTCAATAGTTGAATACATTGGAACATTTCAATGCTCTAAATTTATAAATGTAAATATTGAAAATTTTGTCAGTATACTGAATGACATTATCGTAACAAACTTTTTATTTAGGACTTGTTCGCACATTAACTCACCACGTTGTCAAAATACTCTAATTTTTGATATACGGATTTATAACGCTGAGAGCTATATTGGATAAAAAAAACACTATATTTTGCCTTATTTCAATCACATACTCCTTAGGAATTTCAGCCTGAGGATCCACAGGTGATACAATCATGAATTAGATATTAAAACTCAGAAGCGCTTCTTAAAAATCATTTACAACAAAAAAAGAACCTACCCGTAAGATGATCTTTACCGACAAACAGAAATATTGGACCCAATACAACTATAGCAACAAAAGGTTACCCAAAAATAATTAGGCGTTACAGAAAATAGTTCATAAATATGATACAAGAAGTAGAGAATACAAATATAAAACATCTTTGAGGAATAAAAGTATTGGACAAAAACGCAACTGATATCATAATTTGAAACAGTCTACCGGACAGCTTGAAAGACGTCAAAAACACAAATGCATTCAAAAAGCAACTGAAAAAATATGTTTTTCACTAAACCCCGAATGGAGATACACAAGCTATTTTACTCATAAGTATAAGTGCACTTTTTTTTTTTCTCACAAGGTGGTTGAAACCCTTTATAGGCACCTTATCCGGCCTGACACGCACATCCCATAAGGTAGTGTGGGAGTCCCCTGAGTCCGAATTGAATCCCCCTCAGGTATACCCACTAAACACTCCACCTCGTGCGTGGTAGGCTCGTCCAGCCACCCAAGGCTGACCCGATGACACGTGGGCAGATGCCCATTGTATCGTACCGTACCACTTTCTCGGGCCATCAGAAAAATTCTGCAGTCGCTGTGGTTTGAACCGGCGACCGGCAGCGTGAGTGATTTAAACATTGACGCTTTAACCACTCGGCTACCTGGCCCTCATAAGTGCACTTACCCTATTCATAAAACTGTTGGACAACTATCGCTCTTCCCTAATAGCACCATGAAGTCCGATGGTAATCCATAGGACATCCTCTCAGGACGTTCGGAACGTCCTTAGGACGTGCAGATTTGGTACCGCGGACGTCCATTGGACATCCGTGGGAAGCACCAATGTCTCGACTTCTCACCAAAATTGGACGTTCTATAAGGATATCCTGGGATGTTAATTGGACGTCCCCGAATTACATCAATCGAAACTACATCTGGGACGTCCTTAGGACGTGCAGTATTGGTACCGCGGACGTCCATTGGACATCTGAGGGAAGTACCAATGTTTCGACTTCTCACCAAAATTGGACGTTCTATAAGGATATTCAATCGACATCCACCTGGGATGTTCATTGGACGTCCCTGAATTACATCAATCGAAAGTACATCGGGGACATCCTTAGGATGTGCAGAATTGTCAGATGTGTTTGTTCGTTTGTTCGTATTGTTGTGGATTACTGAAGATACCAATTTGGATGGAACCAGATGTACTTACAAGGTAAGCTCAGCACTCTCTCAGAGTCACTCAATTCGGTTTTGCAAACATTAGATACATCTGAATCAGTCTATTCAAAGTTTCTGACAATCGTTTAGCGATTCTATTGTGCTGGCGTTTTGATATATTTCGTTTTTGTTTGTACATTTTTAAAGGATACACACAACTCTACTTACGGAAACATCTTTTTCAAAACAGTGTTGAATAGGTTAGTAAAAACTATTGAATAGTAGAACAAAACTTTTATTTTCATTTATTGATATAACTATACTGAATGAACACAAAATACTTTAGACAACAGTCACTAAACTAACTAATCACGAAAGATGATAGAAAAGCCGCCATAGCTGGTAAATACTCAACAATTTTCTGTCTATTCGTCAACACTTCACTTGAACACAGAACACAAAACACAGAAAACAACTTTATGCACGGAACCCATTCATATAGGAATTGTTCAGTTTCAATTCGTATACGAACAAGAGAGACAAACATACATTTTTCATTTTCAGTGTTGTATTGGCCTACGTACAAACTCGAGAATATGGCCCCTGATCAAAGAGACTAAACTAATAAGGAGGGTTTGATAAGCTCTAGCCATTCAGAATCTTGTAGCATCAACGCGTCATAGTGACGTACTTGGATATGAGTACTGAATCGAACTCGAACCAAGCAAGAAAACTGTCAGCAGTAACTCTCATATACCAAGAGCTAATCCGTCACTGTCCATAGAGAACGGCGGCCATGACACGTCCAACTACGTCACATTTCGTCACAAATGTTCTTTCATCTCTTTCTACTAGTGTCCCCATTGTCTTAAGGGGGTTAAACTCTCCTTGTTAAATTTTAGTCTCCTTGGCTCCTGATGACCTTATTGTTATAGTGAAAAGGGTTTTATTTCGCTATAGTGTTTAGCCCTATTATAAATATGCGATTCATTTTATACTTCTTCTGTAAAACTACTAGCTGAGATGTAAACACATGGAGGCCTGATTATTGTAACTGTTTTCAAATTTTGTTTTATTTTTATGATCATCCATCCTTCATCTTTGGATGGATGCACCTAGAAAACATTACGAAAAATTTTCAATCCAGGACATCCCAAGAAAGTCCTCGCACATCCATCAAGGACGTTCCAGAATGTCCCCATACCAGGACAACCATAGGAAGTCCTTTCGAAGACATGCCAAATACATGCCAACCAGGACATCCATTGGATATCCTAGAAAATTCTACAAAGTATATCCGAACCAGGACATCCCAAGGAAGTCCTCGCAGGGAGATATTCTACGATAAACCAATTGGGACGTCTAATATTCATTCATGCGGGATGTTCCTGAATGTCCCGTACAAGAACAACCATGGGACGTCCTTTCAAAGACATGCCAGAATACCTACTAACAAGGACGTCCGTTCGAGGACATCCCAAAGACGTCCTCGCAGAGACGTTTTATACGATGTACCGATTGGGATATCATTGGGACATCCATAGGAATTCCTTTGGGGAAATTCATGACAATGCACTGAATCGGACGTCCCAAGGACAATTATTTTAAGTCCCGGACATTCGGACATGATTTGTACCAAATAGGGACGTTCCTGGGACATGGTGTGCTATTAGGGTTCTTTATGAGATATGTATGCATGCATGCGTGTGAAAAACACAAAGTCGCTTATAACTAATCTTTGTCTAACAGTCATAACCTAATATAATTTTTGAATTAATTAAGTGTATCCTTTGTCTGTTAGGTTAAGGATTATTTGTTATATTTCATAACTTTCTGAACTTTATTTAATAAATTGTAATTTTAAATAAACTATGTCACTCACACAAGCAATGTATTCTTGACATATTACGCTTATTCATTACCCATTTATTTACCTTCATCTATCACATTTTATTGAAAATAAACGTTACTATTATTATATAAATATGGAGGAAAATCAGAAGCGGTCCACTCATTGAAGAAGCAAATGGTTCAAAATGACTACCAATTAAAGGAAAAGAAAACGATAAACAAGGACGTATCAACATCGCAAATTTCTATTCTCTTGCTCTCCTGTCAATTTTGGATGCTCGATTCTCTTCGTTATTTTTTATTGTTTCACACTTACAGCGCAGATGAAGACATTTCTCATTTCACTGCAGGGCTGCGAGGAATAGAAAATAATGATTATGGTTCGAAGCTTTTGTTATTGTTTGGTTATTTCGTTGTTTTTTTCCATCACTGTTACTGACAGGTGTGAATAAGTTTCCTGATTCAGATTTCATACATTTTTCAATTCGCATGTGGCAATATTCTTAAACTGCATCCCTTCTGAAACGAGTAACAATGAATAACATTTGGAAATATAACAACAAATTGCCGAATGTGATGATAAATTCTCGGAGTGACAACATTTTTTGTAATATAGTTAAATGATTATTGATTGAGAGGTGCTACTATACTCTGCAAGAGTATCTGAATGATACTCCCTAATTAGTTGTTGAATTGCATGTACTTACCTTATAATTCTATACAGGGCAATTCAAATTCGATCCCCACCATTGGGATCTCCTAAACTACATTAAATTGGGGCAAAGTTGCGTATTCTGGTGCTTAACAAAATACTGTTTTGAAACTTGGAAAATTCCGAGTATTTCCTGAAATATCGGGAAAAACTGACAATCGGAATTTTCGTTTTTATTTTTATCTATCGTTATTTGACAACATAGCTCAAAACCAAAAGTACATTTTCATTGATACTTTTTTTCAGCTACACATTTTCATGTTCAGATTTACTATCCGACGTTTCGTCTTCTGGCATTCATCATCAACTTCATTTTCTGTTATGAGCGCCATATTGTTATTTATACAGAAAAATAATGATTCTCATTCTGATTTCATTTATGTATAATTTGTTATGATTTGCACTTCTGAAACCACAGATATTAAAAAAAAAACTTCATCTGAGATGGTTATGACTCCATCGAAAAATTTTGATTAATAAACACTAGTTGTCAGAACTCATTAAACATCATAAGTTTGCACAAATACTTCAGTCGAAATGTCCTCATTCTCAAATGAAGAAATACGAGATATGTTGAAACTTTATTATAAATTAGATAGGAATAGCACGAAAACAACACAAATTTATTTTGAATTATATCCGGAAAGACAACAGCCGGATAGAATATTATTTGGAATTTTGGGCAAACACTTGGCTGAGTACGGTGCGTTTCAAAAAACAAGAATGAAATCATGAGCTTGTAAAAAATGCAAGTGTTCGAAATGATGGCCTTTCTCTTGAATACATAACCGAACTCGTCGTCTCAAATCAAGAACAGCCCTAACAATATCCCTTCTTCTGATAGACCTGAATTGCGTGATGATATTGTCTCTAAGTTCATCTACTGTGTCATATTCTTGCTCTCCATAGATTTTGTTCTTTAAAGTGCCCCACAAGAAAGTATCCAAAACTGTAAGGTCAGGTAACCTTGCCGGCCACCTCACTGGTCCAGAATTTCCTAACCACCTATTAGGAAATCTTTGGTGTAAATATTCGCAAACTGCTCTTTTATTGTGTGGAGGAGCCCCGTCATGCTGAAACCAGCAGCTGTTATAATTAACAAGGGGAAACGTATCCATATATTCTTCGAATTCGTTTCTTAAAAACCGAAGAAAGGTTTCCCCTTTCAAAGTATTAGAGAAGAAATGAGGTCCAAGTATTCGGTCGTCATAAATTCCAGCCCACACATTCAAACGAGACCGAACTTGTGGTCTGACTTCTCTGAAGTGTCGTGGATTATTTTCACTCCAAATGTGCTCATTATTTCTATTAAAAACACCACGGTCCGAAAAAGTACTTTCGTCGGTCCAAATAATGTTTTTCAATAAGTTTGTAGGGTCTACCCTATTCGACAGCCAGCTACAAAATTCCATCCTTCTCTCAGGATCACCTGGATGTAAATTTTGTGAAAAATGTATCTTATAACATTTCAAACCACTTTTTTTGAATTCCCTCCGAACGCTCGTCTGTGGCACATCCATTTCTGCCGAGACTTCATCTAAAAAAGTACCAAAAATAATTATACTTCTTCGAATATGGAATGAACAATTATTTTACCTCGGCTAATATGTTACGTCTAATATTTTGTTCCATTCTGCTTCCATATTTCATTCTTGGTTTTTGAAACGCACCGTACTCAGCCAAATGTTTGTCCAAAATTCCGAATAATGTTCTATCCGGCTGTTGTCTTTCCAGATATAATTCAAAATAAATTTGTGCTGTTTTCGTACTATTCCTATCAAATTTATAATAAAGTTTCAAGATATCTCGTTTTTCTTCATTTGAGAATGAGGACATTTCGACTGAAGTATTTGTGCAAACTTATGATGTTTAATGAGTTCTGACAACTAGTGTTTATTAAACAAAATTTTTCGATGGAGTCATGACCATCTCAGATGAAGTTGTTTTTTTTTTGTAATATATGTGGTTTTAGGAGTGCAAATTATAACCAATTACACATCAATGAAATCAGAATGAGAATCACTATTTTTCTGTATAAAAACAATATGGCGCCCATAACAGAAAAAAAAGGTTGACGATGAATGCCAGAAGACGAAACGTCGGATAGTAAATCTGAACATGAAAACGTGTAGCTGAAAAAAAGTATCAATAAAAATGTACTTTTGGTTTTGAGCTATGTTGTCAAATAACGATAGAAAAAACTAAAAACGGAAATTCCGATTTTCAGTTTTTTCCCGATATTTCCGGAAATACTCGGAATTTTCCAAGTTTCAAAACAGTATTTTGTTAAGCACCAGAATACGCAACTTTGCCCCAATTTAAGCTTCGACGTATCTCCTGTAGTTTAGGAGATCCCAATGGTGGGGTTCGAATTTGAATTGCCCTGTATATTGAGCTGTGAAGTTGAATTTTTATTCAATTACTGTGACGGGTGATTTTCGTCTGAAAATTGTACCTAATTTTTTTTTTTTTTGTATATTTGTATACCGTCTACCCGACCTACTATATACACCTTATTGTACCAAAAGTGGTTGATAAATTATTATTATTATTATTATTATTATAAAACTATCAATGTTGCTGGTTGTATCTCGTACACTTGAGATTCCAAAAGACCTGATGGAGGTCGATCCGCTTATCGAATCATCTTCGTTCAATTCATGTACTTGTCGAATCTTATTTGGATAGAATTTGAACCTATGAAGGATCCTGAAAACATTTGCACGAGTTACTCCTTGATTGTTAAAATAGCTTAATGAGATACCGGAGAGACTGCGTATTTTCCATTAACCCAACATGTCCCAAAACTGAAAAAGAAATAGCTTCATCGTAGACATCGCCTGAACGATTATGTTTTTTTTTTGTTTGAGATCGAATTTCCATAAATTTAGTTAGTAGTTCCAGAACGTATTTATATCGTACATTTTTTCTTGGGTGATTATCATTTTGCATACGGGCAGCGGCACAACTCTGTTACCATTATTGTCTGTCAGATTATACAAAAACTCGATCACAAATTTTGAGTAACTAAACTGGTTATAATGACTATTTTTGTAGCATGAGAAGAGTATAGAATTCAACTTAACGAGACAAATCTTAAGTTCAATTTATGGGCCGTGGTGGTCGGCTGGTAAAAGCGTACGCCTCGCAAGCGTGGGGTCTTGGGTTCGATCCACCGATTCACCGGTCTCGTGCATGGCATCAAACGTTACAAGATAAGGGCTGCGTCTTCCCTAGCTCACACAAGTCTCTCGAAGACTTCCGAGGGTTGCGCGTAGGGGTGCAATCGGTTGACGGAAATAACAATTTTAACAACAACAATTGGAGCAGATGCATTCAAGATACTTCGAGATTTAGGCACACCCAATCTACCAAAGGAAAGGTCTTATGAACAGTTTGTGTACTCTACTGAAGACTAATGTTACGAAGCTAGAGAGGAAGAAAATAAGAAAATACAGCAGTTAGCAAGTGTTATGCAAGAATTTATAATTTGGCAACGAATTATGAGTTTGGACAGCAGTTAGAAAAAATTTTGAATGACAAATTTTTATGGTTGGTGAGCAAAATTAGAGATGGTTCATGTGAAGAGAAGTCTGATATTAAATTGGATGAATTATCATCGATAGCCCTGACCAAAGAAGTGCCAAATCTAGCTGAAAACAAACAAGATGTGAATGTTCTAAAAAATTGGAAGGAAATAGAAGAAACGTATACAAGAGGCTTCGAGTGGTAAACATGAAAATTCAAAGAAAAATATCAGGGAAATGGAAATGTAAGTGATGTGGACATTTCCATACAGGGCAGTACAAATGTAAATATGAAAATCAGGTTTTTGAGTTTTGTAAAAAGGTTGGACATATTTCCAAAGTTTGTTCTAGGAATAAAAGTACACACCAAAATGTGATTGAAGTAGAATGATGCAGGTGAAATCATACTATTCATATCCATGATTGCAAACCTCTGTACTTGGATATTTCTCTCCACAATAACATCCTCAGCAAGCAAGTCGATTCGGGTTCAGGTTTATCTATGATTTCTGATTTCATTTCATCATAGTAAATTGAACGATTCTAGAATAATTTTACGAAGCTTTTCAGGTTCTAGAATAAAACCTTTAAGAATATTTTGAAGTTGATATGAAATTTAATGACAATTTATATAGAAATTTCGTCTTACATATTGTAGATAGAGAAAAATCTATTCAAAATATACTGGGAAGAGATTTTTAGGAAACATTCAAATTTCGGTCGACTGCAGATATTTTGAATATTCAGAAAAATAATGTGGATGATTTAACAAAGGAATTTGCTGAAATTTTTGTTGGCAAATTAGGTTGTCATAAATTTTAAATTGATGAAATTTTGTCTCAGTTAAATGGTGGGGAAAGTTTTTCAAAAATTTACTTGAGTAATCCTTACAATCAGTAACAATTAGATAAAGAATCTTATGTTGGTCAACCCATAAAGTTTTATTCAGATTTAATAGAGCTCCGAATGGTTTCAAAGTAGCACCCGCCATTTTCCAAATAACTTCAGAGCAACTTTTGAAGGGATTGAAATGTGTTGCAAATTTTTAAGATGGCATTATTATCACAGGAAAAAATAGAGTAGAACATGAATACACCATTAGACAAGTTTTTTTAGACTTGGGAGGCAGGTTTGAAAATAATATTGTCGAAATATGTGTTTTTCGCAAAGGAAGTTACTCAACTGGGACATAGTATTACTAGAAGAAGATTGAAAAAAATTAAAGTGTTTCAGATGACTATCTACAAGCGCAAAATACAGAATTTTCAGTTCTTCCTCTGGTAATATTTTACACATATTCCTGAATTTGTATAAAATAAATTGTCACTTTTTTTATCAAATATTGAATGTGGACATCCCACCTCATGATCATCAATAGAAACACCTCAATACCATAATAGCACACCATGTCCCAGGAACGTCCCTATTTGGTACAAATCATGTCCGAATGTCCAGAACTTAAAATCATTGTCCTTGGGACGTCCGATTCAGTGCATTTTCATGAATTTCCCCAAAGGAATTCTTTTGGATGTCCCAATGATTTCCCAATCGGTACATCGTATAAAACGTCTCTGCGAGGACGTCTTTGGGATGTCCTGGATCGGATATATTTTGTATTGTTTTCTAGGATATCCATCGGACGTCCTTGTTAGTAAGTATTCTGGCATGTCTTTGAAAGGACGACCCATGGTTGTCCTGGTACGGGACATTCAGGAACATCCCGCATGAATGAATATTGGACGTCTCAATTGGTTTATCTTAGAATATCTCCCTGCGAGGACTTCCTTGGGATGTCCTGGTTCGGATATACTTTGTGGAATTTTCTAGGATATCCAATTGAATATCCTTATAGAACGTCCAATTTTGGTGAGAAGTCGAAACATTGGTACTTCCCTTGGATGTTCAATGGACGTCCGCGGTACCAATACTGCATGACCTAAGGACGTCCCAGATGTAGTTTCGATTGATGTAATTCGGGGACGTCCAATTAACATCCCAGGTGGATGTCCACGGGATATCCTTATAGAACGTCCAATTTTGGTGAGAAGTCGAGACATTGGTGCCTCCCACGGATGTCCAATGGACGTCCGCGGTACCAAAACAGCACGTCCTAAGGACGTCCTGAGAGGATGTCCTATGGATTACCATCGGACTTCATGATGCTATTAGGGTACTGAACAATTTTTGCCGGTAGGATATGCCAAATCGTTACACTTCTATTTTTTTATATGTAGTTGAAATTTGGTGTACTGAATTCGTAGCATGTAAAAGGTATGTTCTGTATTTTTCCAAATTGATTGGTAATAGCTTCTGAGTGATCCAATATTTGATACGAGAAATGTCGGCTTGAATCAGTTTGTATTTATAGAGGCAGTTTAACCATCAGTAATTTAAGGATTTTTTCAAAGATTTTAGGAATCGTAGAAGTGAGTGATATAGGTCTGTTATTTTTAACTTTTCTGTTGTCGCAATTTTTGTAGATTGGCATGAAGTGGGTAGGGACGTCACCAGTTGAAAAACTTGTTTTTGGCATAAAAAAGGGATCGTGCATATGTTCTGCTATGGATTTCAAACTATCGTAAGTTATTTTATCTGGGCCAGGTGCCTTCTTAGATTTCGGTTCTGTGTTTATTTCCACAACTTCGGACAGGTTTGTTTCAGTTAGAAACATAAATTGAGGCTCTATAGTGGGTTCGTTCATTCCATCATATTTTAGTATAGTTGCTGAGTTTTTGCCTATATTCTAAAAATAAATATTGAAACATTTCACAATATTTTCACTATCACGACAAGGTTGCAATTTTTTTTTTGTTTAATACTGTCAATAATCTTGCTTTTGGAAAATAGTTCCTGTGTGCTCTTTTATTGTTTTCCACATTTCTTTGGAATTTTGAGAGTTTTAGATTATTTTGTTTTTATAAAAGTTTAATTCTGTTTTTTTACATGAAGGTTCATTTGTCACAGGATTTATTATATTCAGTTCTAATAATCCGATTAACTGCAAATTTGAGAAACTTTTGAGGCAACTCATTTCATTGTTTAATCGAAGCTATAACTCCCTGGTTATCCATTATTTTTTTTGGTTTCATGGTTTTCTCGATGGTTGTTAATGTGGTTTTGATGTGGAGTTTTTTTATCAAATTCATCAGTATCGACATTTTCTGCCACTGTTCTCTTTGTATCAATTGAAGAAATTTTATTTTTTTTCGAATATGCGTAGGTGAATGAACTATTATATCTGTAGAATACTGTTCGGATCTCATTTTCACAAAAATATGATTTATGCAGCTAGAAGTACTATACGTTACTCTATAGCGGGTATCACGATAACCCAAGTCAGTCATGAATTGTTACATGTCAGATTGATATGACACGTTGTCCACGTTGACAACGCTACGACGACGACTCGCGTGCAATATCCAAGTAGCCCATTGTTAGCGTTTCTATAACAACAAGACTGAAGCACTGCATAATTATTGCTGTCAACTTACCCAACGAAAATAGTTTTATTGTTATTTGTTATAATATAAACAGTTCAGATTCATTAAATATTGAATATAATGGAATACGAAGATTTAGAGTCGGAAAATACACCTCCAGAAATTATTCAGAAAGCAATAGATGTTTGCAATAATTTGCTACCAAGCACATAAAGAGAAAAAAAAATGAAATCGCTTACAGAATCTTTATGGACTGGAAAATGAAAGTAAAGGTAAATTCTTGTTCCGAAAATACCTTGTTAGTTTATTTTGAAGAGTTGTCAAGAAGATTGAAATCATCAACATTATGGTCTCAGTACTCGATGCTGAGGAGTACCTTAATGATTAAAAACTGTGTTTTTATCAAAATACGTAAAACTACGTGCATTTTTAAAACGCAAATCCTTGTTAGTTTATTTTGAAGAGTTGTCTAGAAGATTGAAATCATCAACATTATGGTCTCAGTACTCGATGCTGAGGAGTACCTTAATGATTAAAAACTGTGTTGTTATCAAAATACGTAAAACTACGTGCATTTTTAAAACGCAAATCCTTGTTAGTTTATTTTGAAGAGTTGTCTAGAAGATTGAAATCATCAACATTATGGTCTCAGTACTCGATGCTGAGGAGTACCTTAATGATTAAAAACTGTGTTGATATCAAAATACGTAAAACTACGTGCATTTTTAAAACGTAAATCTGAAAAATATGTTCCAAAACAGTCAAAAACATTAACTTCTGAAGAAATTCAACAATTTTTAAAAGATGCACCTTATGAAAAGTATTTGCTGATAAAGGTGTGAATTGAATTTTTTTAAATTGTTATCGGAAAATGAATGTTTGGTTTTGATTTCAGGCTGCTTTAGCTATTAGCCTTACAGGGGCATGCCGTTGTGATGAACTTCGAAAATTAAAAATTGATGACATGGAAGATCTTAATTCGGCCCTTTTAATAAAATTACCCGATACTAAAACCAAGGTTCCTAGAAATTTCACAGTCACAGGAGAATTCTACCAAATTTGCAAAAAATATGTGAAGCTTCGAACATGCACAAATGAAACACGTTTTTTTTTATTACAAAAATAACAAATGTACGAAACAGCCTGTGGGGATAAATAAATTTGGCACCATGGCGAAAGAAATAGCGAAATTTTTGCAATTACCGAACCCTGAATTATATACTGGCCACTGTTTCCGAAGGTCATCTGCGACTATTTTAGTTAATGCAGGGGCAGATCTTTTAACTTTAAAACGCCATGTGGGTTGGAAATCCAGCAATGTTGCTGAATCTTATATCGACAACTCCATAGCTAAAAAAATGAAAATTTCAAAAAGTATAGTAGAACCTGAACACAACAATGCCGTGGAAGCTCAGTACGTTTCCCCATCAACTTCAACTTCGACTGCAGCTAATATTCCAATTACCGAAAACATGTTGAAACAAAACAACTTACCAGGAATTACTTTACAAAATAGTTCAAATATAACTTTTAATTACTATTATAAATAAAATATAAAAATGAGTTAATGACATACAAGTATTATTATATATGGATTTTAATTTTCAATACTTGAAAACAACGCATCCGTAGAAAAAGTACAATGTACAATTCGTGAGAAAACGACATATTTCTCACTCGCTTGATTTGCGGCATGCCAACAAACTTCTGCGCTCGTGAGAAATATGTCGTTTTTCTCACTTGTTGTACAATATACTATTTCGGACAGCAAATTGATATATTCTTCAGTTATTCATCGTTACCCACCATTAGGTCTATATTGAAATCCCCTATCAGTCTTATATATAGCATTACTGATAGTATTCTTCCTATCCTCTGAGATAATATGTAGAATTGTAGTGAGGTTATCTGTGATTCATGTCTTTAGTACTAGTGGAAGTAATTTATCGATATCGTTATATCTTGGTTTTATATATAAATATATATATATATATATATATATAATATATGAAGGAAGAAGTCGATCCTCAAAGTGAAGTTTCAGTATAAAGAAACTAAGTAAATCGAAGTCGTCTCCACAATATATATTTGACTCCTAGGTTAGAAGAGGGGCTGTTGTCAACAACCCCTCTTCTACCCTAAGGGTCAAATACATAGACCTATAAAGTATTGTACTGGACCAAGCTGTTTACATCCTGGTTTGAAGTCGTGTATAGCCACAATCTGTAGTCGTGATATTGAGTTGGGCGTTGTCACATCGCGTAGGTAATAAGTCTTTATCATAGACAAAATTGTGTCACTATACGAATTCCATTCGATTACAATCGAAGAATGAAGAATGGTAATGGTGACATTATCACGCAACTCAAACCTGTATTACTTACAAGTTTAAAAATCCAAACTATCGAAAAAAACCATTACTTGCGTCTTCAAATGGTTGTGAATAAATTATTGTATCTGGACGTTTGTCAACGCTGTCGAATATCAATGTTTATGTTTTCCGCAAAGTAAACTTCTGACAGTTCCGTCATGTTCTGTCATTGATTTTTTGTGGGATTATTGCAAAATAGTGGTTTTTGAACTCATTCGTGATATATAGTGGCAGTACAATAGTAAGAGAATCATAATGGTGCAATCTTGTTGGGTTTGCAAACAATCCATGTGTTCGAACCCGAATATCAGATTCCATTCGTAAATACCATAAGCGTTACAGTGGGTATCAATCTGTTTTAGCCGAATAAAATGAAATTAATACGTGAATTCAAACCTTTACATGAGGAGATAATGAAATATATACCTCACGAAACATTTAACATCATTAGTTTTTTGGATGATGCATTAAAACAAAAAGGTTGCCAAAAAGTCCAAGAAATGTCTATTAAAATTTTGATTTATCTTTAGGTTTCCAGCTGATGTCACAGTAAAAGCGGCTTGGTTGAAAGAGTTGGGGATGAAATGTTCAATTGAATGTGTTCCAAAGTCTGTTAGGCTATGTTCCATTTATTACAAAGACGCAGCATTAGAGATTAACCCAAGTGGAAGAATATTTTTGAAGAAAACGGTTCTTCCTTTATCATATGATGAATGGGATATCCCAAGAAATTCAGCTGCTTCAACTTCAGGGTAATTATTATCAGCCGTCAGAATTGTTATTTTCTATGAGTTATTTCAAATAATAACAGAGATTTGTATAAAAAAAAACAATATATTACATATTTTCAGATTGAACGATTTCAGCAAGAAAAAATCGTCAACTGAAACACCACTGAAACTCCGCCAGGTACAGATTCTGAAGAAATTGTTGATAACTCAAGTCCCCCACTGAAGAGGTGAGGACAAATTGAGCATAGTAAATATTGTTAACTCAAATTTCGCAACTCAGTTTTCATCCACTTCAGGTTGATTAGCTTTGAAATAATGACGATCTGACAGATAATATTATTTAGGTCAATTTCATATTTTCTAGTTTGAAAAACAGGACAGAAAAAGTGAGTAGTATTAGTTGGTAGCAGTATCAAATCTATCTAATCTATGTAATATCTTTAAAAGCAATTCTTGTATATTGATATATTTATTTTCGGAAACAGCTTTGAAGATTTGGATCAAAATTTTTATTCAGATTAGGTTTTAATTTTTAAGTTCCTCCATACAGACGATTTTCTTGCGGAAACTCGATTCCACTAATAATAATAATGATGTGAATTTTTAAATTCTATTTCTACCCACTTCCAATTATCATAATCTGAAATTTGGCCTCATATCAAGGACCGACGATAATACAAGAATTTCCTACTATTAATGTAATAAAAATAATGATAATAATAATAATTGTAATTTCAAATTCAACTTTCACCCTTTATTAATACTCCGAATTATCTAATATTTTTCAAAAATTTCCAGAACCAACGACAATACAAGAAGATAATAACGCACCTAATAATAATAATAATAATGAGATTTTTACAATTTGATTTCAATCGTCCGTATGATCTGAAATTGGGCACACATAAACCGATTGCAGTACAAGGACTTAATTATAAAAGTTTAATGATAATGATAATAATGATAATGACGTGAATTTTTTATTCAATATCCACCCACTTCTAATCACCCGAAAATAAATTTTTAAATTTGGCATACTTACCAAGGACCAACGATAATATAAGAATTTTATTAAATAATGTTTTATTGATAATAATAATAATGAGAAATTCTAAACTCAATTTCCACCCACTTCCAATCCTCTGAATAATCCTAAATTTAGCACACACATCAGGAACTGACGACAATACAAGAATTCCATGATATCAATGTGATAATAATAATAATGATGAGAATTTTCAAATGCTGCTTTACATCAGTACACGCACTTTAACACTGCCAGGGCTCTAAACGATTTCGAAGGGCACACACAATATGTCTAAAATTGTCGCAGTGTAAAGACTTTTAGCGTGGAAGCCAAAAATGAATCTAAGCTAATCTAATCTAGTCTAGTAATCTAAGATATATTCAAGCAAAGTTTAAGGGAACACAACTTGATGCCAAGCAGGGCAGCAACAAGTCCTTCATTGACTGCAGAACATTGCAGATCACGGCTTGATTTTGCTCGTGCACACCCTCATTGGCGGGAAGCTAAATGATGTCGAGTGCTCTTCACTGATGAGTCAATATTCTGTTCCATGACCCATAACATACGAATGCGGGTCTACAGACGTTTAGGAGAACGCTACAATCAATGCAACACTCTGTAAATCATTGCTTTTGGCGGAGGATCGGTAATGATTTGGAGTTGTATGAATTTGGAGGCACGTATGAAACTGGTAGTCATTTATGAAGCGAATTTGACAACAGTATGTATCCGAAATTCCTGAACCCCATGTTGTCTGTTCTTTTGCTCCATTCATTGGTGAAGAATTCATATGATTCACGACCATACGAGACCACACGGCCGCCAGTATTTCCTGGCGAGGCAAAGTTACTTTGAATGAGCTGAGGGACAGTTTAGTGAATTTGGGAGACATAATTGAATAAGGACTCTGATATTGAGTATATCAGGCGGTAATCATTGCTCAAGAAATTAGCAAATCATTTCAGAATAGAAAACAAATTCTTCATTTTTATTTTATTGTTGTTTTTGTGAAATTCTGTACGTATACTTGATTTTTGATATCTTCTAGAAAAAAATGTTAGTTTGATTATCTGTATTGTGAATTTTGTTTGCATATTGTCGTGAATACATTAAAATTTCGTATTTCTGAATTTGAATAATATGCGCTGAAAATTTCTTTGGAATATTTATTCTTCACAATATTCATTTATTTTAATTTGTATAAGAACATGTATTTATTGAATATATAAATTGAAAACGAAAGTCTTTAAAGTCTTTTTTTGATAAATTTGTGAACCTAATTTTCTAAGGATCGATCGATCGATGACATCAGGAATGTCAAATGAGTTTTTCTATCTCACGATGTCCCATCGGATGTATATTCTAACACTTTCCTTGATATTTTCATCATTATTTCAAATTCAGCATTTTTATCTTGTAATTGAACCCTATTTTCAGCAAATGCGTGCGCTCCTGTATGTTGTGGGAAGGTCACAGTCTATCGCTACCTTCTCACTTCCTCGCAGCCCGCGCGCCTAAAAACAGAGCGACTTCAAATCACTCCGTGTCGTAGGTATGGCAATGCTGAGTCCATCTGTATTTATACGATATTATACGTCCATGGTCAAATATATGTTGTGGAGACGACTTCGAGTTTTACTTAGTTTCTATATAAATGTATGATAAATACCGTGCTACAATTTCCTTGTACCTCCTCTCGTTGATTGGTTTGGCACACGTTGCTATGGGTAGCGACCTCAAAATGAAATTTCGCGGACTGTGTTGAGAATGCGATAAACTCACTACGAAAAATAACAAAAATAACTTATGCCTGTTGTGTTATCGAATGAAATTTTTTATCGATACAAATACCAAGTTCCCAGTGGATTTTTGACAAACAACCCCTGCAAGTTATGTCTTTTACATCACATTATTCGTACAATCTTCTTTCTCCCTTGTCGTATATTGCTCGTGAAATTCACGGATCATACAGATAACCCACCCTTTTCAGTGAAAGCACCCTCATATCGAGCACTTAGTTCATAAGGCATCAAAATGAAAAATCTTGGTCCGAAAAACCAACATTGCCACAATGCCTCTTTAACGGGCGTACTTCATTCCGTTCTAGAGTTTCAATTTGCGAGTGGAGTCGGTCCTTCCCAGCTCAGAAATGACGATCATCAAGTTTATGATTAATTTAAATGCGGCAGTCGGAATGCCCTGGTAATACTCCGTTAAAAAGTACATTAGCCAGAGCTCATTAAGTTGTTGGAGTGTGTTTCGAATTATTTTTTACTTCTAGTGGCTCTCCTCAGATTTAGCTGATGGTAATTCACTTAGGGCGCAAATTCAAATTGAAAGCTTCGCGGCTTGTAAACTGAAAACTGTTGCTTTTCCTCTCGCCGCGCTGTTCCGAATACAAAAATGACAACTCTGATGAGTGGAATGTGGAATATTTTCTGGTGCGGTAATTCGCGCTGATTTATGTTCTTGGTCTCCTAATCTGGCTGTTCTTATCGTTTTGTCGACAAGAGTTCGCTTTCCTCAGACAAGCCGCTTATGCAATGGGGCTGGCAGATTTTTGAGTAACGAACGGAAACGAATAGAAATTATTCAGAATATGTTTTTTCCACGACCATTAAGAAAAATGAACATTTCAATTGCGTCTTCGATTCAGAAACCTACCACGTTGTAACACCGATTTTCATTTCCCACTGGCTAGCTGTATTGAAATATTTCATTTCCTACGACTTTCATTAACTACTAGACTGCCATTATATATATATATTATATTATATTATATATATATATATATATAAACTTTGGGTTGATCGTGACTGACCAGTTGAAAGAAGAACTTCGAAACCAACAAAACTTATTTCTGTTTGTGGGGCTGCATCCTCAAATTTGACTGCAGCCCCACAGAAATCAGTTTTTTTGGTTTCGAGGTTCTTCTATATATATATATATATATATATATATATAGTCACTAGTTGAAACTTAATTTGACACGAACCAAGGAATCCAAAGTTAGTTGTTTATCTACTCATTGACAGGCAGCCAACTTATATATATATAAGTGAAAATAGAGTATATTTCGTTTTAATTCCGAGAGTTCTAACCTTTGACAGCTGTTTCGTGCTAACGCACTCATCAGAAAGGATTTATGGAGCTCTCGAAATCAAAACGAATCCACTCAAGAATTAATACCGTGAGGCAAGACAGAATATAACAGGAATTTATTCATGACATCTACAGTCACTAGTTGAAACTTAATTTGACACGAACCAAGGAATCCAAAGTAGAGGTTTGTCTACAAATTGACAGGCAGCCAACAATTCGTTGTTCTGACCAACCCAAGGTTCAATCAAGTTTCTAGTACGTTATGAGGAACGCAAGCAGAATCTAAGTGAAAATAGAGTATATTTCGTTTTAATTCCGAGAGTTCCGACCTTTGATAGCTGTTTCGTGCTCACGCACTCATCAGAAAGGATTTATAGAGCTCTCGAAATCAAAACGAATCCACTCAAGAATTAGTACCGTGAAGGCAAGACAGATATAACAGAAAGTTACTTATGACAAATATCTACTTTGGATTCCTTGGTTCGTGTCAAATTAAGTTTCAATTAGTGACTGTACTAATTCTTGAGTGGATTCGTTTTGATTTCGAGAGCTCCATAAATCCTTTCTGATGAGTGCGTGAGCACGAAACAGCTGTCAAAGGTTGGAACTCTCGGAATTAAAACGAAATATACTCTATTTTCACTTATATATTATATATATTAACGAATCTTGAGAACATAAATAATATCGGATCGAGTGTGTTTACGTCTGTCTAATAATTTGACATTTCACATCAGTAGATAATTACAAAATTCGATTGAAAAAATTTAGTTATTAAAAATGATTAGCGATAGTGAGGATGATTTAACAATCAAAATGATAAATTTTTATCAGAAGCTCCTGATAATGCCTATCTTCTGACAAAGGTATGATTTTCTTTTCATAAAACCAGAAAAATTGCAATAAAAAGATTGATTACAATCGGATTCTATATTTTTGAATAGTTGACAGATACTTTCTATATAGCAGTTAATTTTAACAAATTATTATGTACTCTAGTAACGACGAGTGTTGATTCAGATGACTCATGGACTTTGGATGGTGGGAGCGAGGGTTCAATCAAATCCACGCAGCCACTTTTTTTTTCATTGTATGAAATCGATTAGTGTTTGATTTTTTCTGCATAAAGTTTTTTTATTTCCAAGTTGTCAAAATTTGAAAATTTTGAATGTTATTTGTTTCACGACGTAGGTAGGTACGTGTACAAAAAGATAAAGTAGATGTTTCATTCAACGGGTGAAGAAAGGAAAAATTATCTTAACCCTGTAAAAATGGCGGCAGGAGAGTTTATGATAAAAAGGATTATTAAAAATATTACAGATTTGTTAATGATCCAGATGGTCGTAGAAAAAGTATAGTGTACAATGACCATGAAATGACCCATTTCCCACTCGTAGGTATAAGAAACAAATGAGTACCTACCCACTATGATTAGCTATAATATCTTTATTCCTCAATATAATATATGCCTTGAGAATAACTTAATATTGTTAATTACATTAATTTTTTTCAAGAAAGGACTACGTCTTTTTTTCTTCCTGTCCTGGGATAATTATGTAGGGGAACGGGGGGATATCGATCCGAAAAATAACTGATATCAATACCAAAATGATGTGAATAGGTATGGTTGGCTTTCATCAGAAAGTTAGCTTTTGAGAATTGAAGCTGGGCGGGGGAAGGAGGAGTGGGGTGTCCAAAGATGGTGACTTCAACTAAGAACCATAATTACTACAACATTTCATCATAATTCGGATATAACAGATGTAATAAGCTGTAATTTAAATTTTTTTGTAATTTCTTAGCAAATTTTGAAACATGACCTTTTTTTGACGTGCCATATCTCGGTAGCGAATTCACATACAAACATGTTTTTTTAGTCAAAATTGTATAAAATGTTACGTTCTACAAAAAAGTATCGATATATTTTTTTCTGTAGGACGTAAGAGAAAAAAGTAATCGAGGAAAAACCGGTAGAGGTCAAAAATTTTGCAGTTTCCCCACCCCCCCTACTTTTTTCGCACAGAGTCCTCGAGGTCCAAAACTTGAGAAAATGTTGATTAACCATCCCTGAAGAAGCTCCTGAAGTTTCATTACCTTCCGACCTTTTTCCACCTAACCCCACTTTTTTCAACCTGTCGACTGAACTATATACCTACTCGTGGCAAATGTTTGTCATTTCATACAGGTGAAATTAGACAACTGAAGGTAATATGGCCATGCTAAGGTTTGATTGAAACTATGTTAAAGGTTAAGATCTGGATAGCACAACCAATACCAGGGATATCATATTTGCATATGCAAACTGAAAAAATTAAATTTGTAAAATCATTAACAGTTTGACAACACTTATCCAACGTCTAGTTTGAATGAATGTGCCATAAAGGTTATATGGCCCTAATGAAAAAGTGCAAAAATATGTTTTAAACCAAGAGTAACAACAAATGAAATAGTTTTCGATATAAGTAATTATTATTACAGTCACGAGATAAATATCGATGATTCAATCAAAATAGAAGTTATACAAGACAGAGAAAAATCAGATTAGTATGTGGAAATCACAAACATAGGGTAGTAGAAAAAAATGCACAATTTTGTAAACAAAATTCAATTAACAATATAACATTGAAATATCCTTAGTACCATGTTCTGTTTGAAAATAATCATCTAGAGGATAAAATATCGTTTCAACAAGCAACTTCTCACATTACTTTCAAAAGAATTCAATCAATTAATTCATTTATTTTCCACAGAATGAATACTACAAAAATAAAGGACTAACAAACCAATTATATGAACCCACAGAAGTTGTTATCTTGTACACATATCGTACATAAAAAAGACTTCTCTTGAATTTTCAGTCACAACATATGGGTGTATCACGTACACAAAAACTCGTTTGCGGTATGAAAAAACCTTATCGATAAAAAATGATTTGATTTTCTTTTTTATTCCATTCCCCTTCCATAGTTTCTCACTTTTTCAGGTAGTTTATTGAATAATCTTGGCCCCATACCGTTTGGCGATGAATTGATAATATGCAATCTGGCAAAAAGGAACCAGAAGTGAATCTTTTGCTTCCTGTTGATATTGTATGCATTATAATTCTTTTGTATTCCTTCCCTATTTTTATAGACGAATAAACGTATTTCGAAAATTAATAATCCAGTCAAGCTTAATATATGTTCAGTGTTATCTTGATTTTCCTGCTGAGCACCGTACAATTATTTTTTGTGCAATGAATGTGTTCTTAGAATGTATGGAGTTGGCCCAGAAGTTAATTCCGTATTTCAAACAAGATTTCACCTGTGCATGATAGAAAGAGTTAAAATAATCTTCAGATTGTACATCAATAATAGAAAGAGTTCAATTCAGATAATAATGATTCACAGTGTGTTTTGAAATTAAGATTCTTATCCAGTTCAATACCGTATCGCTAGTTACAATTTGTTGGCTTGATTGTTGGTTGGGCTTTCTGAAATTTCAAGATAGATATTTTTTAACTTATTCAATCAAAACCATTTCATCAATGACTCTAGTATAGATTCCCATCCATCTTAAAGGATGTTATTAGATTTATTAGAAATTATCAAAAATATATCATCGGCATATACAGGCCGTTTCTTTTATCATGTGGTAACATTGCTATATTCCAAAGCGTAACAGATACGAAGACGATTAAATGGGAGAAAAGGTAACTATTGTGGAGAACAGTACAATGGTCAAAGAAAATTTACAGGGAGTCTCGCCCTTCCCGAGTTATACAGGGAAAACCAAAAATGCTGTTATTTGTTTTTTACGAATAGAACTGTTATTTCTGAAAATATAAAAAAATGTATAATGAAAGTTTTAATGTATTTAAAATGTACTATAAAAATGTAACAATGAATCTTTGATTAAACGTTTCGTGTCAACACGGCCACCATCAACATTTTTTTTCAAATACGGACCTGTCTATTTTAGTACAAATATTGATAAAGCGATAAAAAACAATTCAGTGGTATATCACACTTGATATTTTTATAACGTTTCATTTAAAATAACTAGCATCCTCAGTGACAACAATTTTTAATTACGGTCCTGTCGTTAGTTCTTTTGTAAATTATTTTGATTTCTTCAAAACCGATTCAACTATTGGCATACTTCAGACTTCACCCAATAATTTCGATAAGAAGATACCCCAACACAACGAACATTCATATTTTTCCTTCTTGGGCATTTTTGTATTACAGAAATCCTTGTTTCAAGGCTGATTTCTTCTGAATCAATTATCATACTGAATATTTCTATAATTCTCAATCCTAGAAGTAACGAAAATATTAGTTTTTGGTCAAAATACGACTATTGTGTGATATGGTACAATTAAATTGCATCTCACTTCATTTACCATTTTTAAACAAGTAGGCTTTGCTTGGTTTCTATGGCTGGACAAATAAATGAGTTGTTGATACGTGTTAAGAACTGTCAGTCGTTTATACACTCAGCATATCAAAGATATCAAATGACGAAAGGACTGATGCAAAATCAAATAGAAATCTTCTTTTGGCAAAAAATATGTATGGTGGGCTATACCCAAATCGTCGTATTCCAAACATTCAAATGTTTAGACGATTAGAAAGAAATTTGAGAGACTGTGGTGCATTTGATAGAAATAAAACTAGAAAATGTGTTGTTACTGGAAGTATGCGGAACCAAATAAATGTTTTAGGTGAGCAAATATTACTTCATAAAGATTAACAAAGTGACGAAAATATTTTTTTTCAATTTAGGATTGGTCAGTTACAAAAATATTTCTAATCAAGATTGTTCTTTACGAGAAATTGCCCACGTACCAGGGATTTCTGTAAAATCTACCAGAAATATTTTGAAAAAGAACAAATACAAATGCTACAGGATACGCAAAGTTCACCACCTCAATGAAAGGGATTACGGAAAGAGAGTACGATTTGCGATGTGGTTGAGACGTAGAAATAGGGAAGTTGGAAATATTTGTAATAAAATAATATGGACGAACGAATCAAAATTCACCAACAATGGTTGGTTTAACAGAAACATCCATTATAGGTGGAATAATACAAATGAACATTTACATAGAGAAACCAATTTCCAGGAAAGGTTCGGAATAAATGTTTGGTTGGGAATTTTGGGAACAAACATACTAGATCCTTTCTTTTACGACGAGCATTTGAATGGTGGAATGTATTTACATTTTTTATCCAATGAGTTTGATGGCTACTTAGATGAATTGCCACTGAACATCCGCCGTGAAATACAATATTTTCAACAAGACGGTGCCCCTCCCCATAATGCAGCAATAGTAAGGGAACATTTAGATGCAATATTCCCAAGAAAATGGATTGGAAACAATGGACCAATTGCCTGGCCAGCTCGATCCCCAGACCTGACTCCTTTACATTTTTTTGTCTGGGGATACATAAAGGATAAAGTTTTTTCGACAACTAGTACAGATATCAACCATCTCAAACAAAAAATAAGAGATGCATGTAATAGCATTACACCCATCATGCTAGAAAATTGCCACAGAAATTGTATGGACAGACAACTTATGTGCATTCAACAAAGAGGTCGGCAATTCGAGCATTTAATGTAGGTTATCATGAAGAATTCATTTTCTGTATTGGTTTTATTTTCACTGAAAAATTCAATATGAAATAAATTGTTTTCTGTTTGTTTGATTTCTTCTACTCTTAAGTAAGTTTATTTCCGAGGTAAATTGCTATCGTTCGTCTCTGAAACTACAGATATCTTTTATTATATTGTGAACATAATTTTAATAGATACATTCATTCAAAGCGTCACTGATAATTTTTACATCGGAGAGTTAGGTTTTGTGGAATCCATAAACGACCCAACGACAGGACCGTAATTAAAAATTGTTGTCACTGATGATGTTAGTTATTTTAAATGAAACGTTATAAAAATATCAAGTGTGATGTACCACTGAATTGTGATTTTATCGCTTTATCAATATTTGTACTAAAACAGACAGGTCCGTATTTGAAAAGAAATGTTGATGTTGTCCGTGTTGACACGAAACGTTTAATCAAATATTCATTGTTACAGTTTTATAGTACATTTAGAATACATTAAAACTTTCCTTTTCCATTTTTTTATATTTTCAGAAATAACAATTCTAATCGTAAAAAACAAATAACAGCATTTTTAGTTTTCCCTGTATAATTTTCTTTGACCATTGTACTGTTCTCCACAATAGTTACCTTTTCTCCCATTTAATCGTCTTCGTATCTGTTACGGTTTAGAATATAGCAATGTTACCACATGATAAAAGAAACGGACTGTATATCGTAGGATTTCATCAATGTATAAAAGAAATAATACAGGGTCTAAAATCGAGCCTTGTGGGATACCTACATTGATTTCTGTGATTGAAAATAATGGATTTAGTCTTTTATTCCCGTTTTTATACTTTATGCTCAAATACTGGACGCCATTTCTCAAGAATGATGATAACTAATCTTGAGAAACGCCCCTCAATCCGTTAGCATACAGTTTATCTAGTTATACATTATACAGTTATCAAGTTGGTTATTTTTTATTGATATGTATGGATATATAAATTGAATGGACTGGACCTAGATATTCACTACGTTGTCAACTGTGAGAAGAAATCCTCAACTGTGAGGATTTTTTTGACATGTCAGGAAATACGTGAAGATTTTATGAAAGTTGAAGATTTTTGTGAGGATTTCTCTCTTAAACGGAAAATAATTCATATATTATGCGAGATGTAGTAATGCATTGATAATAGAAAATTCTTTCATACTAGTGGGTTTTTCAACGTCGACTCTGTTGAAAAAGCATAGAATGAAAAGGTCAAAATATAACCAATGATATCAAGAAACGTCAAGTCTAGATACAGGGAAGAATGGAAAAATTATGGATGATTTTTCAATCAGAATTCTGTTTGTATAGAAATGGAAATCATATTTAACATCTCCTTTGATAGTTCCCATTCAATTTTCATATTTTTATGTTTGTTTTAGATAGGTAAGTTGATGTCAGGTACAAAAGCTATTATTTGATATTGTGAACAAACCCATCCAAACGTGATATAATTGAAATGACATCAATGAACTGTAATAAGTAATCCAAAACTCTACAGGATCTCCAAAACAAAAATTCAGTTCGCAGATTCTCATAATATACAGACAAAAATGTTATTGATGCAAGTCGGGCCTTTCCAAAGACACTTATGTTTCCAGAGCTACTTTACACATGCACTGTATGTTCATAATTGAGCTTGACATGGTAATTGAATGAAAATTCTCAATGTTCTCTACCAATTACACTTCCCAAACTCCTTTTTATAATAAATTAGCAGCATAATTTTGTAACTCAGGAATGGAAGAAAATGTATGGACACTAATATTTCCATATTGTTCACTTCTGATGGAAACAAAATGACTATTATTCCAAATGATATTATGAATAATTAATGGACGAAAATAACTTCTCGAACAAGCTCGGTAAATTCAGCTGGTAATTATATTCTCCCACATCAAAGAAATGTTTTCTGTACAGCTCTACACTATAATATAACTTCCTTTCGTGAAGTTTTTCTGTTATGTTCGGAAACTATGGGATTCACGGTCACAACTTTGGTGCAATTCAAAAGAATTGAGGAAGTAAGATGGAATTCAATAAGAATTCTGCACAACTCAATCATTGAATTACCGCTCACTCAATGGAATGGTTTTGAATGAAGGTAATAGCGTGTGTAAAAGAGAGAAAAGTTTTATATAGTGTCGATTTAATAAAAGAAACCGTAGTCTGGTGGGATACAATTTTCTACCACTGGCATTCAGTAGTAGAGTTGTATTCCCTCAAGATTAATATCGTTTGAGTTTTCAAGGGAATAAATATTCAATTTTAATATCTTCTATAGCCTTGTCTGAAGGAAAGTACTAAGTAAATTGCATCTTCAGGATTCAACAAGAAATAAAAGCAGTAAAAACATATTAAATATTTGTAATAATTCAATGGAAAAATCGTTTATATTGTAATGAAAACGGCACCTTTTTTCACTAATTTATTTATACTGCTAAAATAACTGACTAATCTATTTCCACAAACTAATAAAATAAGTAAGTAAATTTATTCAGTTATATCTATGACATTCGTTATTTTTTCGATAAAAGAGGCCACCTAAGCTCAGCTTGTATTGTGGGACATTCATTTTTATCTTGAATACTAACAGAGTAAAAATCAATTATCCAAATTGGTATTATGAGGAAAGAAAAAACAAAAACACTTTTTTGGTTCAAGATATTTTTCGACTGATAAAATTTCAATATCTATTTGCGGAGTCTTTTTGTAGTATGATTGATATGTTCATTTCAACTAATGTGTTGGTCATTTATCACTTCTAGATAATTTGAATTTTTCATTTTTTCATGGTTAAACAGGCGCAGAGTCATATTTGCACTCTGTTCCATGTAGTCAATAATTTCATTCACACATGGCTGCACCCATAAAATTCCATGACTGAAGTCACATGATGTGTGATATGAGCAGCTATTTAGGTAAACACGCTATTCTTGTAGACAAAGAAATATGAGCAGCTCTTTCATTTTTATAAGTGCCAAAGGTTAAATAAATGATTTTATGCTATTAATGATAATCTTCCTGAATATCACTCGATCATGAAATATAGACTATTATTTTCTTCAATTCATGTATTTTGAGACAATTCAATTCGACCATATGAAGATTTATAATTCATCAAATTGTCAAAATACAAGGTAATCTCGGTAGAATGATGAAGAAAGTACTAGTCGGCTATTTGTCATGATCTTGGGATATCAGCTACGAATATTTCCATTTATGGGTTAATCTCTTATTGTAGACAAGAAGGTGATGAATTTCGTTTTCCGATATTTAAGCTAAGCACACTTTCACTAAGCCCGCTGTATAATTTTTGAGTCTTTGTTTAATCTCAATTATCCCCTACAAATACAAAAGCGGTATCATCAGCATAAGAGATGAGTTCTCCTTCTATATCTTTCAAGTTATACAAGCTGTTGATTTGAAGTGGAAAGAAAATTGGACCCAAGCCGTCCCTTGTGGCATGCCCATGCATACCAGTAGAGGATCTCCTGAAGTGTTATTGATTTTAGTGATTTGAGTACGATCTGTTAAGTAATTCCTAATTATATCCAGAGGAAGACCTCTGTTGAATATTTACTGTACTGTAATTTCTATATTTTCTTGCACTAATGTTTCACATGTATTTCCTAGGTTACGAAAAACATTATCCAGCATTGCATGTAAACAAAGTAAGAGAATATAATTTGAACCAGAACTGGGTACTTTTCTTATTCGTATCTAATATACAATATTGTGGCCGATGCTTTACATAACGAGATAGTCGATAGAGTGTGTGCACTTTCAGACTTTTATCAATTACCTCTCAGTACTTTAGAAGTACAAAAATATACGAGAGAAGACCAAGTTATTTCTAAAGTAAGCCATTATGTCAAAAATGGCTGGCCATCAAGAATTGAGGATCAGAGTCTTAAACCCTATTTTCATCGCAGGAATGAATTAGGATTTGAAAATGGTTGCTTGTTATGGGGAAACCGATTAGTTATACCTTTTCAACTTCGTTCAACAATTCTCGAAATGTTGCACGAACAACATGTTGGAATGTTACGAATGAAAATGTTAGCTAGGGGTGAGGTTTGGTGGCCTTTGATTGACAATGATATCGAACAGTTTGTTAAACAATGTGATTCATGTCAATTCAACGGTCCACTTCCCAAATCACAAACTTTTGGCTGGCCAAAAACTTCTCGTAACTTCGAAAGGATTCACATAGATTTTTTTCAAAAAAATTCCAAATATTTTCTTCTCATAGTAGACAGTCATAGCAAATGGTTAGACATTCATATAGTTCCATCACTGAATGCGAAGTGTACCATAAAAAAACTTCGACATTGCTTCGCTGTTTTTGGTCTTCCAGAAGAAATCGTGTCCGACAACGGCCCTCCTTTCAATGGTGAGGTTTATAGAAAATTTTGTTTGAGTAATGGTATTGAGTGTACTCTTACTCCTCCAAATCACCCACAGTCTAATGGTTTCGCTGAGAAACACGAAACAGTAAAACAAAATTTATCTAAACAACTTACAGAAAATTCCATAAACAATCAAAAATTATCATTGCATCAACTGGATAATTTTCTTTTTTCATTCAGAAATACTCCAAACTCGGTTTCAGGAATGAAGCCATCAGAGTTGATTTTCAAACAAGCTCCTAGAACAAAATTATCGCTCCTACGTCCGGAATTTTTGAGGGGGGAAGTAAATACTAACGAACAGTCGTTACCGACCGATGAAGAACCCATTACTCCCATAAACACCTAACTATGTAGGCTTATTATGACAAGAACCTGTCAGAAAACAACTACTCCCCTGGCTAAGACCACGACGGGTATTGAATTAAATCTAACAGCTACTTGTGCAACGTTCCTCAAAACATCCGAGGACGCAATTGCAAGTGCCCTCTTTGACCAACCAGCAGACTAATCAGCGGAGTGTGTATTGGTTTGGACGGGGAACAGATGGCTTCAGTGCTGTCTGTGTTGACCTGCCCTTGCACTGATGAGAGGCAACAACCTCGAAACAAGTCTGCAGGTGGTCACCCCGTCCAAATCAAAACATAATTCTGCTGGTTGGTCATAGAGGGCACTTGCAATTGCGTCCTCTGATGTTTTGAGGAACGTTGCACAAGTAGCTGTTAGATTTAATTCAATACCCGTCATGGTCTTAGCCAGGGGAGTAGTTGTTTTCTGACAGGTTCTTGCCATAATAAGCCAACATAGTTAGGTGTTTATGGGAGTAAAGGGTTCATCATCGGTCGGTAACGACTGTTCGTTAGCAAACGATCTCCCAAAGATTTCTGTCTTCTTCGAAGTAAATACTAGTTATTCGAAAGTAAGAAAATTTGTAGAAGGTAAAAAAGTTTTGGCATTGATAACAAGCAATAATAGCACTAAATGGGTTTTAGGAAAAATTCAAAAACCTGTAAGTTCAATAACTAATTTAGTGAATGTCAATGGGGAAATTAGGTATATGCATTGTGATCAATTAAAACCTTATCATGAATCTAATAGTTTTTCTCCATCAAACTTCAAACCAGATTCTATTCCGAGTTCAGAGTTCATTCAGTTGCCCTTATCGGATTCATTGTTACCTTCCAGGACACCTGAGACTGAGGCTCCTGCTTCAGTTGTGAATACTGACAATTCGATTGATACCAGAATTGAATCTCTTCCTTCATCAAATAAAATCAACGCACCTGCAGAACCAAACTCATCTTCTGAGACGTTGGATAAAAATTCGTCACCACCAACTCCTTATTACTACTCGTTCAGGTAGAATAATTAAGCCTCCATCAAAGCTCACCTATAATGATTGGCGTTGAAGTTGGTTGGCTTATTTTATTCGGGGAAAAGTGTTGAATATTTACTGTACTGTAATTTCTATATTTTCTTGTACTAATGTTTCACAATATGTATTTCACGATTTATTCTACTCCTAGGTTACGAAAAACATCCAGCATTGCATGTAAACAAAGTAAGAGAATATAATTTGAACCAGAACTGGGTACTTTTCTTATTCATATCTAATATACAGTAGCCTCTTATGCCAGAGCTTTCCAGTTTGTGGAAAAGAATGTTATAGTTAACAGTATCGAATGCCTTGGCCAAGTCCAAAAATACCTTTATGTAATCCTGTTTATTTTTTTAGTTGAGGAGTGTTATCGTTAATTCAAAGACTGCTTTTTCCTTGGAACAGTTCTCTTTGAATCCAAATTGTGATATTGATAGGATATCGTTTTTTCCACAATTACTCAGGATTCTATTCTTCAAACATTCGTCAAAGATTTTTGTAAAGTTGTTTATCACAGTTGTTATTGGTCTGTAGTTGTTCGATAATTTTTTGTTCCCAGATTTGAATTACAGATTCTTAGAAAACAGATGGAACCGTTCCCCAATTGAATATTATATTCAAAATATGACATCAAGGGTTACCTAGACGCAGATTAAACTCTTTCATCAGCTCTGCTGACATTTCATCAGATCCAGGTGTGATATTATTTTTTAGATCCTATGTAACTTTTATTAATTCAATTTTTAATATAGGTCGAAGGAAGATAGCATCTCGAGTATTTTTGGTCCGTGTGCTACAGCACTCAGGTAGAGTAGATGATTTTGCAATATTATTCGCCATATTTGCACCAATACTGGTAAAAAATGGTTTAAATGAATAGCTACTTCTTTTTCCGAAGTAATTCTTTGATTTTCCTCATCAATAATGAAGCTCGAAGTGTTTCACCGTTTTTCACTTGTTATTTCATTTCTGAATTTTTTTTATATTATTTGGGGAGTTTTCAACTCATGTCTTGCAGTATTCTTGTTGAGTTGACATAATTAGTTTGTTAGGTAAATTTCAATAATTTTTATCTTCTTGGCTTAGTGTCTATATTAATTTTTTTATTTCAGAAGGTCTCTACTTCGGATAGAGTTCTGAAACCCTTGAGTCATCTATGGTTTTAGTTTAGTGTTACATTTGTTGTTTTTTACTACTTTAACCTGGGTGCTTAATTGCTGAAATTCACTTATTATTTTACTCGTTCCTGAAATTCAGTTGAATTTTTTTTATGGTTCATAATTCTGCCATCAGGCAATTATATATTTACTTATCAACAAGTATGGAATCATTATCAGTGAGTTAATATTCAAGGCTCCCATCAATATACCATCTGATGTTGCCAGAGTTTTTGGTTAACCTCAATATCTTGTGGAAAAATATGCTCATTTGTGGAGGGTGGTCTGTATGTTGCAATTAAGAAATATGAATTGTTACTGATATCAAATTTCATTTGATTTCATTTCTTTCTTTCATGAAACTTACTTTTACTTCGTCAAAAAAGTCTATAATTTCTCCTCATCATTCCATACTTGGGATATACTAACTTCAAACTTGAATTCTGATCAAAAAGTATTGGAAAGCTTATCAAAAACACAATGAGCTCTTGCAAATAAACCTTCTTACTCTAAATATAAAAATTTCCCTCGAGAGATATTGGACTTTTGGAGAAGTCCTTAAAACACAAGATTTTAACTTTTTTATGGAATGTTATTGACCAAGTTAATTAATTCGTTGCGGATTTGACAAAAGTTGCAAAATTATCAAATCGTTAATGAGGTTCATGAAAAGAGACTCTTTTGATTTTTATTAGTCAAAAGCGAAGGAAAAAACCCTTATCAAGGAGTATCGGAGTTTCCACCAGGGTATCAAACAAAGCAATGTCAGGGTAACTTTCTTCAATGGAAGTAGACACCGACGAAACAAGCCACAGACAGAAATTAAAGTAAAAATATTCATATAATTTTCTCTCCAATTTGAAACAAAGAAGGACGCAGTAGAGAATGTGAGAAGGTATTTAAACTGCTCAGTTTACAGAAAACATTTGTAATTTGTAATTTGGACGACAAATTATATTATAGAAAATCATGAGGACGAACTTAAAAGAAATGTCAACATTTCAAGTCATATCTAACCGCCGAAGACGAAAAGCTGAAGATGGATCACAGAGAAAAGACAGAAAAAATTTGACAAGAAATATAATTTTACAACCGCGCAGATGAAGAACAACTTTTGAAAGAAGAATACCAGATTGGGACAACTCACTGTACACATGTGTGTGTGTAATGAAGAAATATTCACCGTATTCCCAATTATTGAAATAGTAATCCAAATGAAAAACACATAATTTGAATAATTTGAAAAAAGAAATGGTAAAAAAAATCCATAGTGGGCATTTTAGTCTGAATAGAATTAAAGCCAGTGCTAGGAAACTATTTTACTGTCCTAAAATGTGTGGTTTTGTTAATAGCTGTGAAATTTTTGAGAAATATTCTGATAAAAATATCAAATAATCCTTATTACCACACAGTATACCTAGTTCACCTTATGCAAAAATTGCTATGGACTCTTCCAATTAGGAAAAAAATTGGTTCTAGTAGAAGTTGATAAACTTTCAACATGGATTGGTGTTGTTTAAATTAGTAATGCCTATCAAGCTTATTGGCTTTCATTTGCCTGGGGGGTGAGGAATGAGTGGTTCCAATAGATTCGGCACTTCTCATTCTCCATAACGGACTGAATATCCCCTGGAGCATTATGCTATTCCAGTGTCTCGTCTATACCGCACGAGTGTCGTAGATGGTAGTACCTGGTGCCAGGAAACTCTATAACCATCACGCGAGTATAGTAGACTAGGGTGTTGAAGATCCAATCCTGGCAGGCCTTCATGAATCGCTCGGTATACGACTTTAGCTCACTCGACCTGAGAAAGACAGAGGAATTTTTTTTTTGATAAGCCAAGGTCTCCAATGTCATTGAAGAAGACCCCATCAATTGGCTTTTTTGGATGTTGCTGTTGTAGCAGGATCTCAGTCCACAGCTTCGATGTGAGCTTTTTGCTGAAAGGGTTCCAGCTTGGTGACAGAGTTTGGGTTCGCCCGTCCAGTATCTAATACAAGACCAAGTTCATCGGCTACACGGGTTGTTGCCTTAAAAAAAATCTTTTTTATGGTCGCGGACCTTGCAGAGGAGTGGATCTGAACTCCTGAGGACTTTACAGGCTCCATCCAATGCCATTCTGTTATTATTATTAGTATTATGTTATCATTATTAAAACATTCTACAATGATATTGCATTGTAGCATTGAGCTATGTTTGAAATTGGATCAAAATTGATTGCAAAATGGTACCGAATAGAAGAACATTATTATCGTTATTACGTTATCGATACTAGACAATTGTGGTTGATAATGTTTCACTTTGAGTAAGGTTATTCTGGACTTCCATTGTCTAAGAAAGAACAAAGAAAAATTCAAAAATTTGCAGAGAATTGAATTTTTCTTTGTTCTTTCTTAGACAATGAAAGTCCAGAATAACCTTACCCATAGACAATTGTTGTTGTACTCCAGTAATGATGTATGTTTGAAGTTGGTTTAACTTGGATTGCAGAATTTGTACTAAACAAACGAACCAACTAACAGACGGACCTGAAAGCGAGTTAATAAAAACGTAGAGTAATAATATAACTGCTACCACAACTAACACGAATGCTTCATGAACAATATAACAAATTCCAGTGGGATGACGCTCTTTGAATTTGAACAACGGAGAAACAAACTCCCAAGAGATTCAAGTTAACTCTTCAGAAATTTTGCCACAAACAGATTTCTTCACTCAATCCCAATTTACCCATCCCACTACCCACTGAGGTTGACGGTAAGGAAGTTTTTGAACTTGAGGCATTTCTCGATCTCAAGTTAACTGGTAAAACATGCTAAAAGTTACGTGTGACAAAACCCAGCACTATAATTATTTTGAAAGAGCTTAAACTAATACATACCTTTGGCAAACTCATTCCTTTTCCTTCCTAATTATAATTACATGAGTTCCGGCAATTCTCAAAATTTACGTCGTTCGACTAATTGATACTGTTCCTGAATTCGTTCACTAAATTATTCAAAACACCCCTTTGCAGCCAATTATTATTCATCGTCTTATTGCTTTTAATGGATAGATATCCAGTAAAATCAATAGTGTGACAAAATATTTGTTTTGCGCACGAAAAAATATGAAATGGTTTCGATTTAGTATAGTCAACTGGCACCGTAGGTCCCGATAAAAAAACAGAAGTTCTTGATTTTTTCCTCCTTCTAGCTAGGGGACACCCTCTGTGAGTGGTCACTATAACGGTGGAGAGTTTCCTTTCCTGCAGTTGAAGAATCTCTAACAAAACAACTTTTGGAAATATGATAATGAGTGGCAAGATATTTTTCTTCACAATGAATTTGTCAATTAGTCATTACTGACTGGTGCCTATAATTTTTCAGAAAAAAAAACAAGGCAAGGATCAGGAAAAATTTTGTTGAGGTTCCAACTTTGACTGTATCCCCATTTCACCATTTTGAGTGTTTTCGTGTTTATTTATTTTTTTCCTTAAAGTTGGAACCCCCCTCGACATTCTCCACCTGGTCCTTACTCGTTACTTTTTTTCTTATTTCAAGAGTTTAGGATTCTTTTTGGTACCAGCCTATCATGTCTCAATCATTTTTTCAATCTTATTAACAATGTTATCATCAGTAACGACTTGTTTTCTTTTATTTTTTTTTTTTATTTTTTCTGTTATTTTGAAGATAACAATTTTTTCCACTAGAAATGTCCCAGTCAGTCCTTATTTTCAAGTCCGAGAGCAGTGTGTCCATCATTTCACCAAGGACATTATCAGGGACCTCTATACCCGTCATATTGTTATTATTATTCTTATATTTTTTTTCGTTCGGAATGTTCCAGTCAGGTCCTGTTTCCGGTGCTCTGTCACGTCCTAGAGGGCGCGCTGGTGTCGTTTACCCCGATGAACACTCCCCACATCCGTAGGGTATGTGATTATTGGGCTTGAGAGTCATGCGCTCTGAGTAGAGCAGAGTATTTTTATCATTATTACTGTTGAAGCTCAAGTTGGAAAACATAGGTTGGGTCGTAGGATACAACCAGCTGATCTTTGGCTGTTTGCCTACTATCTAACTACAACTGGAAAATGAAGAGCCATTATTATTCATCATTATAATATTGAATTTGAAAAAAGTCAAGTAGGATGACCCAATAACTTTCACAGAATGATGGAGCTATTCATCGGAGGAAAATGCATCAAATTCTTCGAACATAACTGTTTCCATTATAATCGATGAAAATCCCATTATTTTCCCTTTATAGCTTGAATTTTCGATTGGAAGCGAAGTACTTGAATTAGCATTATTTTTGTAATTGGTGTCAATAAAATATAAGTAGGGCGCATTTGGTTACATTTTCATCGGTTTCAACATAGGAGACACAGGTTTTATGGACGATGGGGATGATTTCGGATACATTTTTATTTCACCATTCAGAAGTGAAAATCCAATATAGTCTTTAGCCACCAATCGTGGGCCGGGGTGACTAAAGGTGGATAGGTCTGTAGTTGGTAGGTTAGGTCTTTTTTCTTTTTTGGGAATCTATAAAAGAAGTTAAATAACCTGTAAAAAAGTGGTGCTAGTTCAGGGAACATTTCTTGAAAAGGATTGGCGGAATTCCATCAGATCCACTAGCAAAATCCATGAGGCATAGTCAGGCAATTTTTTATAACTTGAGTATTTCACATTCTGCAATCTGAATTGATTTTTTTCATCATGTTGGGTAGTCATGGATATCGCTATTAATTTCGAAGTAATTATTATTCTTGTAAACAGGGTGAGTGCGCCAATAACTGACCGTTTAAGAGCATTCTTTCACAAAATACGTTATAGTAATTAAACCGTCAAGTTCTCATGAAAATTGAAGATACATATAAGAAGAACCAAGTTTTGGGATTCTAAATATCATAATCAAAAGTCTAAAAAACGTGAAGTTAAGGTCCAAAAAATAAAGAATAACAAAAGTCATCACCACTGATTGACCAGCTAGAACCAGTATTTGACCGCAATTAGACCTAGTGGTTGACCACTTGACAAAATTAAATGAAACAAGTTTGTAAGTGGAATTGTGGAATTATTGAATAATTTTTATACAAGAAAAAAGGTATTGATTCAAACAAAAACTTAAATACAATTGTAAACTTAAAATGTGAAAAATAAAATCTTGGGAAATTTATATTTGATGCGATTTCCGATTGTTACAACACTCTAGTTTCTTTACAAGTTGCTTGGCTTTATCACGCTCATAGCGCTCCGAATGGAGTGAAAGCATGTACTTCAACCTCACCCGTGTCATAAAGATTTTGAACAGAGCAAACGTAGTTATGGTACGTTTTCTTTCCTGGGAATAAAAGTCACCCACTGCGATATGTTTCTTCAATTTATTCACCACATTGGTGACTGCTGAAATGTTCTGTAATATCATCTATACTTGATCCACTCTCTTGCCATTCCTCATATTCACTTTCCGAGGTATCTTTTGCCTTATTGACTTTCTTTTCAGATTTTTTTGCTTCTTTTTTGAAATTTTCTTCTCAGATTCTTTCAACTTTTCCTCTTATTTCTCAAATGAGCATCCTTAGGATTTTCGAAAAGAGATAAAACAATTTTGGGCAGCTGAAACTGTTGTTGAACTTCAGAACTATTCACCGGCTTCCACCATTGCAATAAAACACTACGAGGATGTATTGATATCTAGTTAGCTTAGACCAGTTCCCTGCATAAACAAAATATTGCGTTACCATAGCAACGAACAATATTTTATTAGAAGTGTCACTGTAAAGTTTGACGTCAAAAAAGTAAACCAGAGTTACGCAAATAATTAAAAGAAAAAATATGTCGGGAAATTGTGAAAATCGAAAAATTGGGAGTATCGAGCCATCATCAAGTACCTGTATTTAAAAGGGTTAAGAGGCAAGCAGATTTACGAAGATAAGCTTAATACCCTTGGTGATCAATGTCCTTCGTATGCGACCGTGAAAAATTTGACTGCAAGCTTCAAAAGAGGTAAATTTTCCATTGAAGATGATGACCGATCAGGAAGGCCAGTTTCTGTGTCAGTCCCCGAAAATATCGATGCAGTTCACGACATGATTTTGACATGTCGTCGAATTGGGCTAAAACGGATATCTGAAGCAATGAATATTTCATACGAACGCGTTCATCATATAGTTCACGTCAATTTGGACATGAGAAAAAGTGGTGCAAAATGGATCCCCAAATGTTTGAATGTTGACCAAAAGCGTGCAAGGGTAGTAGCATCGCGTTCGATCTGTGCTCGATTTGAAAACGATGTAGACTTCTTAAACCGAATTGTTACTATGGATGAGACTTGGGTACATTTCTACGATCCAGAAACAAAGCAACAATCGATGGAATGGCAACAGTCCGGTTCTCCAAGACCTAAGAAGTTTCGTGTCCAAAAATCTGCTGGAAAAGTTCTTGCTTCAGTTTTTTGGGATTGCGATGGAGTAATCATGATTGATTTTTTTAGATAAGGGTAGAACAATAACTGGAGATTACTATTCCACATTACTGACCACTCTATGGGAAAAAATTAAAGAGAAAAGACGCGAAAAGCTATCCAAAGGTGTTTTGTTTTTGCAGGACAACGCCCCTGCACACAAATCTCATGTTGCCATGCAAAAAATTCGTGATTTAGGGTTTGAATTACTAGAACACCCCCCATATTCACCAGACTTGGCTCCGTCCGACTATCATCTCTTTCCTCAACTGAAAAAAAGTTTAAAATGTAAATTTTCTCCCAACGAGGAGGTAATGAAAGCTGTGGAGGTCTGGTTGAGTAATCACTAGAAGATTTTTTCGTTACAAAAACTCTAATAGGAAACCGACTGTGCCATTACATGAAAGACAATCCGTTGTTGCGTTCTGTTAAATTTTGGTAACTGTCATTTAATAATTTGTTATAACGGTTTAAATAAAAAAAAACGTGTTTTTTAGTGTGTTGCTTATAAAATGAAAACTAATACAGCAGTCTGATTGCTTCAGTGCTCCAACCGGGAGATGAGGGAAGCGTATTGACACTTAACCTTCAAATTAGAAGAATTTACCTCATCTTCCAGTCTCTCCTAATATTCGACCGTTTACACGGGCTCAGTCGTTTGCAGTCATGTCTCCCGTCATCCAGAAAGTACGACATCTAGATGCGAATAGAGGCGGTTCAAGAACTTTCTAGTATATTCCCTTTCATGTATTTAGGATTGACGGCAAGCAGGAAGCGATAGTTTTTAGTTAAGCGAAGCGAGAGATAGAGCGCAGCAGTTGAAATAAATAGTATACCTACTGTTGTGATATTAATTTGAAGTGAGACATTTTGTTTTAAAATAAATTGTTTAAAACCGTTAAGACTCTAAATATACAACACTGTCACTAGAGCATCTGAGCATGCTACAATATAGTGCAAAAAAAACACATCGCAAGTGCGTCAAAACTACGGTGCCTGTTTTGTGCACATATAAAGTACACATGATTCAATACTGCCATGAGAATGGCTAGTCCTGCAACTTGAAAAATTCCGGCTTTATTAATTTATTAACAGACCGCAAAATTTTCCAGTTTTTTTCCGTCACCAATAATCCGATCGGGTCGTTAACAATCTAATTTTGTACGTATTTCAATTTTCTATATTTTCTCATTATAGCAACCAGATCGCTGTATTCATTTTCATTTTATAAGCAAAACACTAAAAAAACTCGTATTTTCATTCAAATGTTTAAAACAAATTAATAAATGACAGTTATGAGTTCGAAACATAACATAATATAACTAGGGACTGTCTTTCATGTGATGGCACAGTCGGTTTCCTACTGGTATTTTTGTTAAAAAATCACTCATTTTATACTCTATTGATTGGTTTGTTTGATTGGTTTGATTGTTTTCAATATTACCACTTGAAAAATAATTGACTTTTATTATCATTTCGGCACACTGGTTCATAAACTGAACCACAATTTTTCTGTCAGAATTTGTTGAAAAACAAACATTTATTTGTTTTTCTAGTTGTTTCCTACTAGTTTAAGCATAGTTCCAATCATAAGAAGTAAAATAAAATATATGTTTTCAGTTAGTGGTTCGTGCCCCTCTAGGACTTTATTTTCTCAAATTCATTGGCACTGAAAGAGTTAACTATAATAAACGTCTTCTCAATATTATTGTTATCATGACATTCATTTGACCATGAGAATTCAGAGCTCCAAACATCAATCTATTCATTTAAAAATTGTAATGTAGCTAAACTAAAAATTTCATTACTGATAAAAGTTTCAGGTACTTTTCATCGTATACGATTCAATTTCACCTACTCGGCGCATACTAGGAAAGCAATCATTCAAATTGATGCGAATAGATAAGCCTCTCAAAATATTGACAAGAGTGTGGGCAAATTGCTTTCTAAATCCAGGTCTGAGGAATAATGTTTGCTCAGACCTTCTTCTCAAACAAATTCTTGATTCCTTTTCCATTAGGCTGATTCGTTCCCTTGTTAATCACTTGTTTTTGTATATCCCTCCCGATTGAACTTACTATTTACAATCGGTGGGGCACATCCGGAGGTGAGTTTATACAGGGTCATCGCGAATGTGATTGAATATTTGTTGTGTTGTTTGACTCCCTGGTAAAAACTTTGTGTATAAACTGTGGGGTTGTTTGGGTGGATTTTGAGATTTAGCCGCCCCATGGATTTCCGGTAGCTTTTGATTGAAATAATTTAATGAAATTACTTCAGTCTATGATGGGAAAACATGAAATCACATAAAAAAATATCAGGATCACAATTTGTTTTTGTAAATTGCAACACAAAATGTAAAATCGCACTGAAAAATCACAATTTTTTCAAAACGTATTGTAAGGTCACAATTTTTATGTGTTTTACAGTCCACAATCTGAATTCACAATTTGAAAATACAACTAATTTACCCACTCTCCTCTGAAATACCAGGTCCTGAGGTAAAATCAAATTTATTGTAAATTTACCAATGAATTGTGGATTTGCATCCTGATAAGAATATCACACTGTAATATTATACTGATAACAATATTACAATGTAATATTACTTTGTCAAGAATGTCTCATAGTAATATTACAGTATTACAGATGGTCTGGGAATGCCTAGAAAAACTTAATGATCTAGGCAGGAACAACAAAGTGATCCTCCTCTGGGTGTCTGGGCACGTCGGAGTAGAGGGCAATGAACAAGCAGACACCCTAGCACGAAAAGGGGCATCAACGCCACTGATCGGGCCAGAACCATTCTTACTTCCAAGAAGAACTCAATAAAACTGAAGAAGCAATGAGAGCAACATACTGGCAAAGACTTCCAGTGGTAAGGCAGGCCAAAGATCTCCTCGGCAATTTCAACCGAGCAAGATCGAAAACACTGGTTAACCTCAGCAAAATTAGTCTAAAGACAATCATAGGATTTCTAACGGGGCATTGCAGACTCAAAGAACACCTAAGGAAGCTAGGCTTAGAGGAGGACAACACCTGCAGATTCTGTGGGGAACATCCAGAAACACCTCACCACATATTGATGGAGTGTTATGCTATACACCACAAAAGATTAAATATACTGGGATCACACTAGCTGACTGTGGAAGAAATACCACAAATGGACCCCCTCAAAATCCTAAAATTCCTGAAGGAATTGAGGCTTGAGGGGCTGCTGTAAACGAGAACACCTTGAGATAGCAGAAGAAGGTGGGGCACAATAGATCTAACTAGGTCGCAGCGCATCAGTCACTATCCATACCCAACAATACAATACAATATTACAGTAGTGTTGAAATTTTCAAGTGTTTTCGTAGGGATTTACGAAAGATATTTGCTCTTTCATAATCATCAATATTAAAATTTAAAGTAATTTCGGTAGTATAAATAATCAAAAGTTCTCTGCGGCGATACTAAAGAAAAACAATTGTTTTAATCCCAGTATCATAATACGAGGTTGAACTCATTTCATTTCAGAGTCTGAATGTATCTAATATGTGAATTAACCATGATTCCGTTGGAAATCAGAATGCAACCACTTATACAGAAATTTTGTGAACTCTTCACAGTTGCATTGATATTTTCTAAGATTGCTTTATTTTCTGACCAATAAAATCGTCTGTCAGTGTTCATAACCTGGCCAGAGTGTAACCGTCTCGTCGCCTATTAGTTAATTTGTTGTACTTCTACTGTAAACAAGACAAAATGTGTTTGAGTGATTATTGTGATCAGTATGTAAAAAAGTGCAACTCAAGTGAGTAAATATCATATAGTAATATGTCAATGTCTTCTGTCATTTGACGATGATTACATTTTCTATTTGTAAGTATCGTATATGCAAACGCTCAGAAAATACAAACTGTTTTTTTGTAGTTATAAATGTATTGAATTGTATCTACTTCACATTTATTTTTGGATCACGTTAATAAAAACCACGAAGTTAATGAATGATTCAATTTCTTCTACATTTTTTGAAATATAAGTCAATTTTTAGTTTTTGCCAAAATATTAATATTCAATAAAATATAATGGCGAAAAAGTCATTTTCCTACAAGCGTGCGTGATTGACCCTCCACCCGCACGCATTTGGAAAGTGTCATTTTCCCACACTAGTGCGGGAAGTTTTTTCCCACACTAGTGCGGGAAAAACATTTATATGATATCCTCGTAAAATATAAGTGGTGGGTGACAAAATATGAAAGTTCAAGCTTTTTTGTTGCAATACTAAGTGGGTTTGTTAAAAATCATCCATCATTTTGCACTATTTATTGAAAAAATGAACAAATATTGATAAATAAAAATGTATTGTTATGAAAATCACCCTATATATAGGCTTTGATTGATCTGATAACGAGTAGGTAACAATTGATGTTGTCATGCCGATCAATACACAAATTTGTTTGTAATTGTCAGAGTGACAGACAAAGCGTTACTTATATAAAATTTTGGATTCGGTGAAATTGCCACAATGGATAATTCATCTGATGAAGAACTTCCACAAGAAATCGTGCAAGCAGCTACAGATGCGAACTTAGAGTTATTGCCAACGAAATCTAAACAAAGGTATGAGAATCAATACACAAGTTTTATTAAATGGTGCAACAATAAGAAAGTGAAAACACCAAATAAAGAAGAAGTATTCTTGGCTTATTTTCTAGAAATGTCTAAAACATGGAAGCCGAACACTTTATGGGCAAGATATTCAATGTTGAAGAGTGTATTCAAAGTAAAGCAAAATTTGGATAGTAGCAAATTTTACAAAATAATTGCATTCATTAAAAGACAGAATGTCGGTTTTCGACCGAAGAAGGCCAAAATCTTCACTCAAGAAGACGTTTCAAAATTTATGACTGAAGCACCCGATGACATATACCTCATGATTAAGTTAGTAGCAATTTTTGGATTAGCTGGTGCTTGCAGACGAGAAGAGCTGACAAAACTCACCATTGACGACATAGACGACAAAGAAAACCTGATAATTGTTAATATCAAGGATTCCAAAAATCATTCCTCTAGATCCTTCGTGATATCTGAAGAAGCAAATGATGGTTATTTTTTGAACGTATACAGAAATTATGTACATTTACGTCCAAAAGAGACTCCTCACCGTCGTTTATTCTTGTATTACAAAAGTGGAAAATGTACTGTGCAATGTGTAGGAATCAATACCATAGGAAAGATACCCTCCGAAATAGCAGTATATCTGCGCCTTCAAAATCCAGAGCTTTACACTGGTCACAGCTTCAGGCGTTCCTCAGCCACTTTACTTGCTGACTGTGGTGTGGGTATAACTAATATCAAACGCCTAGGAGGATGGAAATCGACTTCAGTTGCAGAGGGGTATTTAGAAGACTCCGCCAATCGAAAAAAGGAAATGTCCAACAAAATTCTCAATTTGAACACTACATCGTCTTCCGGGTGCATTTTAGAACAATCCACGTCTATATCGATCGGCGACGATTTGATGCCTGTGCCTGCACATTCGATTTCATTCGATAATGTATTGCCCGAGTTACCTTCTTCATCAGGAAATCAGCCATCTTCAAAAAATATGCTGGCTTCCGCTATAAATTTACATAATGCATCAAATTGTACATTTACAATAAATATTACGAATAATTAGTGGATAGAAAATGTTACTCTTGTTAGTTGTTTCCATTTGCATGAATAAATAATTGAAAAAATTAATTTGTTTCCTACGCTTGTAGAAAAAGTATTGTTCCTAACTCATGCGGAAAGTGTCTTTCCCGCACGCGACTGCCGTTAACCCGAAGCATCACTTTCCGCACTTGTTAGGAAAATTACTATATCAGTAAACATAAAGCTTAAAGAAGAACATTTCTAATCTTTGCCCTGTGGTAGTAATAATAATTATCTTCTACTTGATTGTGAACGATTATGTGAAACTAAAAATGGTGTTTTAACTTGATCCAAAACATTTAAAAAGGGAGAGAATGTCAGTCATGTAACCTTCCCTCAATTGTAGAATTGTACCATGTGAAACAAAATGAATATCAAATTCTAAAATAGAGCAATTTGTTTTCAGAACTCTGGATTTTTGAGCTTTTGTTGCACTTTGGCAGGAATCCGCAAAACATGGGGATGTGAATACACGCTGTAAATACAAGACAAACGTGAATTCACAACATCTGATGTTTTTTGAAATGAATTGATACAAGCTCTATGTATACTTACAATGGAATCGTAGTTCAATTCTGTGAATTCACAATCCAATCACAGGCTTCAGGTAATTTCACAATATCACGTGAACTCGCATCATTAATGAAATTTTATACAAGAAATGAATACAATGTGAATTCGCCATATTGAATCACATTCATAATTTAATTTCATAATACGTTTGCAAGAATAGTGGGTACATTCACCAACATATTGTGGAAGTAACATGTGAAATCACCATACTCTTTTAGTTGTACTGTGATTTATACATTGTCATTTCACAAGTTTCAAGTAATTTCACAACGTAGAAATACAAATGATATAAATTTCACAAGTATTCTGGAGTCTGCTCAAGCCGAAGCGTTCACTATAATTTCACAATGAATTTGTGAATTTTCAAATTTAGGTGTGAAATTTCACAACTACAAAGGTAATCAATTACAGTGAAAATCTAGGGTCACAAATAACCCATGATTTTAACATTTCACAAAACACTATTTTGAAAGTAAATAATCTGATTGAAGAAAAATTGAGAAATAAAAAGTTTGATATTATGAAATTTAGAAATTTGCTAATGAGTACTTACTAGTAAGTACTCCGAACTGACTGAAAAATATTCGTATTAGTTTTCTTAGAATTTTTTTATAAAGGTTTTATTCATAGAATAGTATAGATTTAATGTGTTGTGTATTCTATTGTTAAGAGCAAACACTACCTTGGTAAAACGGGAATCCGTTTTGAGACCACAGTTTTGAGAATTTTTTAATTTTTTTGCATTACCCAATGTTTTTTTGTTAATTCCGGAACTTCAGTGATTTTTGGTTATGATAATTTTTAAGAAAAAAAAAATTAAATGAAATGATGAATTAAAAAAATTGATAGGTTCCGGAATTCTTATGAGTCCACCGATCCCATACAAAAAATATCTCTTTAATGAAATCAATGAATTTTGCAAGAAACGAATTCTACGATCGGAAAATTTATATCTGATTGGCGCTGTAATCGAGAACGGACAGATGCTGTGCTGCCGATGTTCATCGAGTTCATTATCTTCACCCCCATTCTTGATAAGTATGCCAACAAACCTTAGCTGGAAGGGATGAGGAAGATATTCGACTTTTCGGTGATGGTAGCTCTTAATTTCTATTTCTTGTTTTCCATTTCCTTGTATTTCTATTCATAAATATTTGTAATGTTCTACTTGTTCTATATACTCTCCTTCAATTTGTATATTTATCGTTTTTATTCCTTCATTAGAAATTACCATCATATTTGTTCTGTTCTTGTTCATTCTCATCTCGTATTCTAAAGCTACACATCGGACAGAAAACATCTTGCGCACAGTTGAACCTCATATTATTTTCTATCAGTTTCCGAAATATTGTTTGTCTAGCTTCAGATTTGTGAAAATTATGAATTTTTGAAACATGGTCTCTTTTTCGAGGTTTTCCCGTATTTTTTAGTGGAAATTGCACCAATCCTGGTCGTATTGAAATCCATTTTGTAGGTTGTAGGACTGTAAAACGATTCCTTGAATAATCTTTGAGATATTTCCAAAAAACCAAAAAAAAAGAATTGTGAAAGGCTTTCGCGGCCATCGTTGAATGAATGATGGTTTTTCGGGTTTTTAGGCCTACGTTTATTTAGCGAAAAACTCGAAGTTTCGCCAACACGAGTGGTTGGCATTTTCAAGAGAAATGTTTACAGTTTCGATCACTGAACACTACTTGTTTGGTATGCGTTGTCTCAGCCAGTATTTATGGGTCGACGTACTCGTACCTGCGTCCGGTGCCATCGTCCCTGCGTCGGGTACCCCCTCGGATTCATTAATTTCCCGGTATGGTGTTATTACCGTTTTCTTGAGAACAGGTATCCGTTTAAAAGAAGTGCGCGGATATAAGGAAAGCGAAATTGATCGGTGTATAAAACGCAAAAGAAAGAACTCTAGCGACAGTGGATCGAATGGCTGCCAGGAACAAAGTAAAGCATTCCTACCGTAAGTTCCTAGGGTCACAGATCGGATTGGCCGTATACTACAAAAGTATGATATCAAAACCATATATAAACCTTCAAAGAAACTGAAAGATCACTTGAGATCGGCGAAGGATAAACGTGATGAACTAAGCTCATCTGGGGTGTACCGCATTCCATGCACCTGTGGCAACGTTTATATCGGAACCACGAAGCGTTCCACAAATACCAGAATAAAAGAACACAAGGCCAATTGCCGGTTAGGACACTCAGAAAAATCCGCTGTCGCAGAACATGCGCTTAACAATAACAATCACAGAGTGAAGTTCGAAGAAACCCAAGTAATTGCCACATCACATGCATATTATCCGAGAAGCAATCGAAATCAAAAAACATCCCAACAATTTCAACAGAATTGAAGAAGGGTTACAATTGAATAAAGCATGGCTACCTGTTCTCAAGAAAACGGTAATAACACCATTCCGGAAAATTAATGAATCCGAGGGGGTACCCGACGCAGGGACGATGGCACCGGACACAGGTACGAGTACGTCGACCCATACATACTGGCTGAGACAACGCATACCAAACAAGTACTGTTCAGTGATCGAAACTGTAAACATTTCTCTTGAAATGCCAACCACTCGTGTTGGCGAAACGTCGAGTTTTTCTCTAAATAAACGTAGGCCTAAAAACCCGAAAAACCATCATTCATTAAAAAAAAAAGAAGTTGTATTTTTTTTTCACTATTTCTTGTTTAAAAAATATCGATTTTGCTGGGGCGAAAACTGGTGTTTTCATTAACGAACTATCTTATAAAAATTAGTATAGACCATTTGCGTCTTTTATTTGGGGGGGGGGGGGAAACCTCTATTGCTTGATCTACTAGTATGTATGACCTTTGTCTGTTTCTATTAATCCTTGTCCCTTCTTTTTGCTTCTGTTATTGCTAGTATCTCCAATTCACTTTTTTCAAATTCCTCTTCTAATTTTTGGTCTTTTTCCCGTAGACTTCTTATGATTCATTTTTTTATACCAATACTTATTATTATTATTGACAAGCCTTTTTCTTTGATATAAAAAAAATTTAACCATCCATTCTAGTCAAGTAGCGAAGATTATGAACTTATCCCGCGAATATCCATAAAAGCTGGATGAAACCAAAACCTTTATCAAGAAAAGGAAGTACAGCGGGTAAATTACAAAGTTGCGAAACTTAATCAACATACCTTCGACTCTACTTACCAGCATAATTACAAACTTAAATTGATGATCGGCTGCTGTGGGGCAAACAATAAAAAAAAGAAAAAAGTTTAAGTGAAGTCAAGAAGCCAACAAGTCCATTTTTCGCGTCAGGTTTTCAAGGGTGGGCAGAAGAAATAAAGAAATTAGTGGAATAGACAATTTAAAAAAGCAAAATATTAATGTATGCTTTTAAAAGAACCGGAAGAAGGCCTTTCGATGAATTGCTCACAGATAATAGGCTTTTAGTGCAAAGCAGGAGCAGAATGTTTGTTTTTAATTCAATTTATTTTCCCAAGAAACATACACTTTATGAACATGAAGATAGATACAATATTAGGAATTCATTATTGAATAAAATCATGGAACCAGAATTTGAATGGATTCAATGGAGTGAGTACTTCTATAGATCATTTTTGAATCTCATTTTACCATACGTTTTTAGACAATTTGCAAGTTTATTGTAAAATTTCACAATAACAAAATGAATTGATATCTTTCCAATACTTGTTTTAATTGTTAACATATAAATTTTAGGCTTATCGGGTAAACTGACTGTGTTGATCATTATTAATTTTGAAAATTAAAGTGGATTGTTCCATGTTATTCTTAACAGGATGAATGGATGTGCAAATTTTCAATTTGTTCAGGGAATGTATATCCAGTAGCTTTCTTGGTTTGTATAAGTTTACAGTTGATTCTTGATGATCAAGTTTAAAAATACATTCAATAATTTTATTTTGCAATGATTTCAAAGGTTTAAGCAAATAGGTCGATGCAGTTCCCCAAACTGAAATCAAATATTGAAATTTAGAGTATGCCAATGCCAAAATATATGGATTTTAGATATTTGAGAGGAAGCAAATTTCAAATTTCAAAATAATTCCAACTAATGATGAAATCTGCCTCCTTAAGTTCTCTATTTGTCATGCTCAAGATAGATTTTCATCTATAAACAGTCCTGACAATTTCTGTATCGTACAGTAATTTACGTATTCATTATTGAATTTGATCGGATCTTTCAAATTATCATTTGACGATGTATTTGTAGAAAATGAATGAGAATTTTTCGTAATTTGATGGTAATTTATGACAGATGTCATTTTTGATATCACGTTGACTTTTTCCGCCATATGTTATTGTGGTGTCATCGGTTTGCTTAGAACAATAATTGTATACGGTTTTGTCTATTCGGGTAATACTAGGTAAAGTTTTGGTAAGCTCAACCTGACCTGTCGTGAAAAATTAAACAATGAAATAATTTAATTTCAAATGGTATAGTGAAAATACGCAGCTAATATTAATAATATTGATAATACTCTCTCATAAACACCCAAAGAGTGTACCCAAGGCATAGCCTGTGCGGGTAGAAGACAGAAATTATTATTATTTGCCGTGGCGCTCTGGGGCGACTTACTGATTTTTGGTGACGTATTCACCAAACTTATAAATTAAGTGCTTTCACAGACTCATCATCATGGGAGATTTCAACGTGCATAACTCTGACTGGCTCAATTTTTTTAACGAAACAGACGAGGCAGGACTTTATTTATTTTTAAGGGTGTTTCCAAATGACGCAGCGTCTGCCTATAAATACCTCTTGTGAAATTTGACAAAATGGTATGAGGAATGAGGGGCCCAAACTGATTACTTTCCGAATAAAAAATGTTTTCATTTGATTACTTCAAAAAAGATTAATATATTATTGATTTGAAATTTAGTAGGTCGTTTTGAAAAAAATGTAAGAAGACAAACTTTAGTAGATCCAGAGGTGTGCAGTTAAAAGAGTATGAGGATGGTCCCAGAAGTACCTGGCCTGACCTAGAGATGGCGGTAGTTGCTTGAAAAATACCATTGTATTAGAAAGTACACAATATATACAGCATACGTTTCATGTTTGAAGACGCCACGTTGTTTAGTATTTGTTTGGCAGCCATTACTAGTAAACGTTTTTAGTGAATTTGTAAACATGGAAAAAATTGGTCATCGTTATGTAATACAATACTTTTATTTGAAAGGCCTTAGCCCAACCAATATGAAAGCTGAACTAGATTCTACTCTGGGTGAGACTGCTCCTTCGTTATCAACAATAAAATATTGAGCAGCAGAGTTTAAACGACCTGCGAAGACGAGCAACGCAGTGGTCGACCAAATGAGGTGACGACTCCAAAAATGTTGAAGGAAATCCACAAAGCCGTACTGGATGATCGTCGACTGAAAGTGCGCGAACTAGCAGACATAGTAGGCATATCAAAAAGTGCGGTACATCGCTAATTAACTGAAAATTTGGACATGAGAAAGCTGTGCACAATATGGGTGCCGCGTTTGCTCACAATGGAACAAAAACAGCGTCGTGAAGATGTTTGCATCGAGTGTTTAGCAAGGTTTCACAGGAATAAAGCAGAATTTTTGAGCCGTTTCATAACCATGGATGAAACATGGGTCCATCACTTCACACCCGAAACAAAAGAACAATCAAAACAATGGACTTAAAAGGGAGAACCAGCTCCAAAGATGGCAAAGACCGTTCAATCTGCAGGCAAGGTCATATCGTCGTTTCTTTGGGATTCGCATGGGATAATTTTCATTGACTATCTCGCAAAAGGAAAAACTATCAACGGCGAGTATCATGCGAACTTATTGCAATGTTTGAGAGAAGAAATCAAGCAAAAACGGCCGCATTTGGCTAAGAAGAAAGTGTTGTTTCATCAAGACAATGCACCAGATCACATATCCGTTATTGCAATGGCCAAAATTAATGAATTAAAGTTTGAATTGCTACCTCATGCACTCTATTCACCAGTTTTAGCCCCCTCGGGTTATTTGCTGATACCAGACTTGAAAAAACGGCTCGGTGGTCAAAGATTTTCCAACAATGAATAGGTTACGTCGGCAGTAATTTGTCTATTTTGAGGAGCTTGACGATTATTATTATAAAAAGGGTATCGAACTTATTGAACATCGCTGGGAAAAGTATATGGAGCTAAAAAGAGATCACGTTGAAAAATAAAAATATTTTTTTCCAAAATTGTTGTGTTTTCTTTGTTGGGCCAGGTTCTGGGACCACCCTCATCGTATATCCCCTTTTCTCAATCATTTTCTTCTTTTTTTTTTCAGTTTCAGCAATCACATTCATATGCACTTTCAATTCTGAAGGATACTTTGAGTTGATTATAAAATTGGTCATAAAGATTTCCCGAACAAAAGATTTATAAAGATTTACAAGAAGATTTAAAAGAATTACAAAAGATTCCATTGGAAAAAGAATCGCTGATGGGGTAGACTGCAACAACAATAACAATTTAACAACTAATAATTCCAGCACGAAAATTGGCAAATTTTCATTTATTTTCATAAGAATATTTTCCATACCTGCAGAGGTTTTATTTTTAATTTTTTTATGGTATCTGTCAACTCATCCAGATTTAGATGCTCGGTATTACGATTAGCACTACCTCGTTATGAAACAGCCTTGTGAGACCCATTGTCGAAAGTACCTATAAAAAACTTGGTTTCCTGTTTCGTGACAAGAGCTCTTTCACTTCCCGTCCATTGATTATGATTTGTACGGTACAGGTCCGACCTATCCTGGAATACTGTGCAACCCCTAAACACATACTGAAACTTTTAGGTTATGTCCGAAAAAGAGCCATTCGTTTCGTCGGTGATGCTGTGCTTACAAGCTCGCTAACTTCTCTGGGACACTGCAGAAAGTTTGGCGAGACTCTCCCGTCAAACTCAGTCCTCACATCCCTTTGTCGTCATTTTGGAGACAACTAATATCTCTTTCTCAGAGCTCGTTCTTCCAACAAACGGCAATGCTTTGGAATTCACTGCCTCTGGAGGGGTTCCCTGAGGCATACAGTCTGCAAAAATTCAAGAATGACACAAATTCCCATCAACTTTTCCTCGGCTTTCACGATGTTCTCTGAACATTACTGGATTTTCCTTTTCGTCAGAAAAAAATCATTCACAGAAACATGTCATATTTTATTCAAAGTTATAAAAGTTCTTGAATTTTTTCAAACTTATGGATATCTGGTTCAACGTAACAAGATATCAGGCATGACAAACTCCCCTCAAAAACGAAAGTCATATCATATTTCAATGCGAGTGGTAGGGCGTCTAATGAGAATAATTACTTGGTAAAAGTTCGATTATCTGCGTACATTTCCTTTCAAAAAGATCATTTATGAGGGGCTTTGATCCTTGCTTGTCTTCGATTATATTGGTAGTGCTTGAATATTTAAATTTCGTTTCGTTTGATATTTTGCGGTTAAATTCATATCGAAAAAATATATTCTTCCTTCGTATTTTATATCAAGCCACGCACTTTTTTAAGCATATTTCTAGATGCTCATTTCGATAAGCAAGTTATCTTTATCAGTATAATTTGTTTCTTCAGATTCTTCAGATTCCAAATGAGGGTATATCAAATGGAATTCAGTGAGCCTTTATCGTTGCTTATGAGAATTTTTGTAATGAGAAATCGATGCAATTTTACACGGAAAAAACCCTTTTTCAGTATGCTAAATAAGCATGTAAATATAGTGTTTTCAGATAGGTATAATGAAAAGTCTTTTTCTCGTTGGATTGAATTCAAAATATGAGGGAAATTGTCAGTAATATTATCCCAACGAATGCAGTATTTTCTAAAAATACTTTCACCTTGCTCTCACGAAAACTGTTAAAACTGTTCAGAAACACCACTCGAACAGAGAGCAATTTTGACAGTTATCGAAATGCGCATCTAGGAGTGAAAATACTTGTATAGTAAAGGTGAAACTATTCGTTCTAACTATTTCATATTGTCAATCTTAACCATATTCATTGATCCAAGAAGATTGTAGCAAAACAGACTGGAGGCTTCGAAATGAGACTTCTCAGAGACGTAGTGGTGATAAATCAACAGTCTGTTTTGTTCAATGGAATGATGTTCGAAATATTATGGTCAACGATTTATTCAACAGAAAGATTTTCACACTGAAATGGAAATACACAGTTTTCAATTTATAAGGATGCTTTCTAGAATCGAACGAATTTCTGAATCAACGATATCCCGTTGATCACCTGAAGGTAGGAATATCGTTCATCGATAATATAACAAAACGATATTCAGTTGCTTACCTGAAGGCAGGAATATTGTTTATCAATGAATAATAAACGGAATAACTCCAGGAAGCTTCCAGTAATGAAAATTATCAAATTGACAAGTTGACAAACGACTTATTGTTTGTCATAGAAATAGACATATGGCCTACTTTACAACCAACAACTGAAAAATAGCTTGGAAATAACTCTACAGCATGTGTTATGCTGCAATATTAAGTGATTGAAACTCCAATGAACAAACAAAAAATAGTCGAATGTAATGGAAAACTCCCGAGATTGCCTTCTCTCCATTCAGTTCGATGATCATAAAAAGGCCATTATAATGATTACAAATAAACCCCAGAGATATCGTATAAGTTTCCTTAATTAAGTGATATATGAATGGTGTAAACAGAATAAATACTTCGTTATGCAACATCATATACATTGGTTGTGGATTTCAGTGATGCAAATGATGTTGTGCTTTCGTTTCTTAATGGGGAACATGAAAAATTTGGGAGAACATGTTGGTTCAATCCTTCATTGGTAGTATTGGTTAAAAATTTCTATATAAAAAAAAAATGTGTTGATGAGGATCTTAAAATTGAAAGTCAAGTCTTAGCATCATTCAAACTGCCGTAGGGTTGTAAATTTCATAGTTGCCAGATGAAGATATATTTTGCCCCAAAAATACAATGAATTATATCATCACAAGATTTGATTTAATTTCGATAAAATACTGAAAATGAAAATCAACTACCAATAATCTCAATGATGAAAATTTTCTTTTAACCCCATATTTTTAGAGAATGGAAAATAGAACTTTTTCATATCTGCTTGCTATATTCATGAGAGCATGATACACCTTCGGCTTATATACGGTTTGTTAATTTGTGTGCAACAACGGGATTTTATTTAATTGATTACATACACAACCAATTTACAAATATTGCTGAAAGTTGATGCATGTTCAATAATCATATTGAGTGCACCTAAAGTGGTTGCAAGTGAAACAGCATAAGGATGGGTCAAGAAATGAAAAAAATTAAACATCAGGAGTAAACTCCCTTTATTCCGAAAAATTAAGCAAAACGTTATTTTAAGAAGTTGGTACCAATCAAAAGTTATGTCTGAATCCAAAAAAATGGCCTCCTGAGAATTTTTTTTTTTACTTCAATAATTTCCCAAATTTAAAAAAAAAATATATTCGCCATAAAAACTTTAAAAATTAATAACATTCGAATCAATTGCGCATAACTTTGTTCAGATTCGAACAGTTTGGTTAAATTAACTGAAATTAAAATTTTTCTAGGAAATCACGAACTTCATATTTGTTGCAGCGATATTAAACACAAATTTAAAATAATTTCACAAACCTTATTAATAACAAGGTGAAACATTCGAAATGTTAATATGCATATCAAAAAACTCTCATTTGAAGTGAAAACATTTTATATCAAATGTTTATCCACAATCCACAAATATGAAATCCTACAATCAGCGCGGATCATTTCTTAGGAGGCCTTGTTTTGATATTTAGGCATGGCTTTCAATTGTAAACAACTTTTCTTGATAACATTTTACTGAATTTTCTGAAATAAGTATACTTTACAATGGTGCAAATTTTTTATATTGTTTGACTTATCCTGTACGCTGAGTGATCCCTTCCAAGGGCCGGTATTAAAAAACATGTTTTGAAGTTAACTTCAATTTCAACTGTCCACTGATGGAAATATTGGTACTTTTCATTCATATCAGTTAACTTCAGTTTTAAAATGTCAATTTCATAAAGAAAGTCCCATTTCTCAAATAAAAAGAAGGTAAAAAGGTAATTTAGAATTTTTGGCAATTTCTAGAGTGGCATTTCTAACAATACTGCTAGTAGACTTGTAAATACTTCCGAAATCTGCAACAACTCCCTAGAATGAACTTGTTGCATAAAATCTGAGTATAATTGACACTTGAGTTACTGGCAAAAACTAAAATACCTATGATTTTACAGTAATTAAAATAGTGACTAGAAATTCTGATCGATTATTTGGTCTTGTAGATTTGCTTCAATATGTGCTCCATTATCAAGCGTACATACATTCTTGATAATCGAAATCAGTTTTTTAAATTTTGTTTTATTTCACAAGATGAAATTATGTAACCGATTTCAACATATCCTTTCAACCATATCCGTAGCACCTTCTCCATCGTTCAAAAAACCATAAAATTGTAGTTATGTGATGAATTATTTTTAGAAAAACTGTCAAAAACCACCATTTTCGACAAAGTTAACAACATTTTGTAGTTAACTATATCATACGGGACATCATTTGCGTCTTCAAATGGTTTTGTTGAGTATGTTGTGTCTGATCGTTTGTCAACGCTGTTGAATATCAATGTTTATGTTTTCCACAAAGTAAACTTCTGACAGTTCTGACATATTCTGTCATTGCTTTTTTGTGAGATTATTGTTGAAATAGTGTTTTTCAAACTCATTTATTGTATATAGTGGCATTATAATAGACAGAGACTCATATACTTAGTGAAATCTTGTTGGGATTGCAAACAATCCATGTGCTCGAACCCGAATATCAGATTCCATTCGTACGTATCATAGGCGTTACAGTGTTCGTCGAACAAAATGAAATTAATACGTGTATGCAAACCTTTATATGTGGAGATCTCAGATCAATAAGTTATTCATCTGAGGTGGAGATAATGAAATTACACTTACTACTTCATTAGGTCTTTGGATGATGCATTTGAAAAAAAAAATTGCCAAAAGGTCCAAGAAATGTATATCAAATTTTGGATTCATTTTTGGATTTCCAGCTAATGTCGCAGAAAAAGCGGCTTTGTTGAAAAAGTTGGGGATGGAATGTTCACCTGAATGTGTTCCAAAGTCGGTAAAAATTTGGTTTACTGGGAATCTGCTGTGTTATAGATGCGGGAAATCATTCAGAGAAGCTTTATAGAAATTTTCAATGCAGAGTATTTTCAGCCGATTCTAATGGCGCCATTTTTATTTTGATGAAATGTGCTGTTATAAATTACCAGAAGAAAGAGACACGCCTTCGGGGTGTCTCTTTCTTCTGACTGCCCACGTTGTCGGCCATGGACCGAATTTCTAAATAAGGGACACAACCTAACCTTACCCAGCTAACCTAGCTATCAATGTTGCTGGTAATTCGGTCACTGATTAGTATGAAAAGTTGAAATCACAGCAGATGCTCGCTGTGCTCGCATTTTAAACTACCAGCAGAAAGAGACACGCTGTAACTTTTGTTGCCATGGAAATGAAGTTGACATCAAACAACTGAACATTTATAGCCCGTGAGCTGTAAGTAGTATGATAATTATTCATGGCTGAGAATCCAGAACTTGAGAATTTCAACGTTTTTTCGCATCATTTGGTCATTTTAAGAATTTCCAACGTATATCGTATGAACTTTAAGTGAGATAACCTAAATGAAATAAAAATTTTTTTTTTTGACCATGCGTCTGAAAGTATTTTCATAATAGGGATGAAAATGTATAATGATATTCTTTGAGCAAAATTTCCTTAAATCTTTTTTTAATTAATTTCCAGCGCCCACGACTTGGCAACATTGGCTCATTTCTGCAAGGTTCAAATTTCATAGCTCAATTCATCTCATCGAGTAGTATAGTATCCACTCAGAACTATCCCCATATCAGATTTTCAGTTATCTAAAGAGACAAAAACTTGGCAACAGCGCAATTTCCACAAAACAAAAATGGTATCATTGCAATTGGCTGAGGGTCCACAATCGTTTCGTTGAATTGTTTTTTCCTAATCAGATTTCAAGTAAACCTAAGTTCAGCCCAGGTATTTATTGAATATATAAATTACCATTTTATAGTCAGTACTTTTTAATTTTTTCTTCAGTCGACTGTCTTCAGCTTTCCATTCGTCGAAAACGAAAGTCTTAAAAGTCTATTATTTTTCACTTTGCGAACTTTATCCTAATTATCTAAGGATTGATACTATCTCAGTCAATGAAGTATTGTATGACATCAGATGTGTCATTCGCGTTTTTCTATCTCACGAAATCCCATCGGATTGTATATTCTATCACTTTCGTTGATATTTTCATCATTATTTCAAATTCAGCATTTTTTTCTTGTGATTGAACCCAATTTTTATCAAATGCGTGCGCTCCTGTCGGTTGTGGGAAGATCATAGTCTATCGCTACCTTCTCTCTTCCTCGCATCCCGCGCGCCTACAACAAGAGCGACTTCAAAACAACCCGTGTTGTAGGCATGGCAATGCCGAGTCCATCTGTATTTATACGATATAGGTCCATGGGAATAACACAAAACACCATCAGAATTCAGATTATCAACTTTCTTATAGAAAAGGACACATGCTTCCTGGGAGATGAGAGAATCAATAATGGAAGAAACACGGGAGTCATCGAAGAGGAGCCAGCAATTAGAATAAGGGTGTTTACAATATGCTGTATAGTGTCCATTGGAAATGCTGCCACTATGATTAGATATGGCGTAGATATTAGAAATAGTATTAATTCCATCCTGAGCCGAATTTTGGTCCAAGTTAAAATTTTGTATGGGAAAATCAATTACATTGTCCAATTTACATCAGTCGAAGAAACACGTTTTAAATGTATAACTGGTATTTTTGGAAATGTTTGAATACGAATTCTCAGCTTGACTGCAGTTTATATATTTGAGGTATGTGTGTTCGACAGGAAAAATGAAAATATGTTCTATAAAAATAAGGATTTACACCATTACAATACCCGTAATAGAAATGATCTACTTTTGCCTTTGAGCAGGGTAAACGCCACATATAACGCTCCAGGAAGAATCGGAACAAAAATTTTTAATCACATACCATCCTCTATAAAAAATATAGAACGTGAAAAGACGTTCAAATATCAAGTGAAAAGACATCTAACAAACTTATGTCCGTATAACATGAATAAATTTTTCAATGGAATGCAGTAAACTCTTCGTTCAACTCTTCGTTCAATTTTGGAGCATGCTTCACCTTTTAAACTGTTTTTATTATAGGATTTTATTTACATGTATATTCTATTGAATTTTAGAGCATATGTTTTATTCGTTTTTGTATACACTTTTACACTGACCTTTTCTCATACAATGTATGTTGTCCAACAAGAAATAAATAAACCTTTGAACCTTTGAACCTTTGAATCATCTTCTTGAATTCCCTATTCTTTCCACAAGTTGAACAGTATATGGGCTCGCATCGTCAGTCAAAGTCTCCTCTTCTGTCAACAGTTCAATACATTGTGTTAAATTCACGGTTTCGTTTGGTAAGTCTGTAATATGGATTGAAAGTACCCAGAAAGGTTCGAAAGTAACAGAGCAGTAAATACAAAAAGTAAATCTTAATATAGACTTCAGTTGACCGGCAAAAGTTTCTACAATTTCGGAATTATGAGTAGATATACATCTTGACCAAGAAATGGAAGCTTTTTGATTATCATTCATCATAACCATATCGTATTGTGAAGGATGATTCTCTGCACTCTTCTAGTTTAAATCTTCAAGTAATCCTATCTGAAGGTGTCTCAGAAATTCTTCCAAATCTGCTGGGACGTTATGATCAAAGTAAGGAGAACAAGTATCAACCATTTTCCGAGAAGAATCAGGACTCCAGATATTTTTCACTAGATTTCCTTTCATTCTTGATGTAGCAGTATTTAAATCCTCCATTCAAAAACCATTCTTGAAAATTTCCAACAAAACCTTGGTGTTCGAAACACACTAGATCTGTCGAAACAGTTTTATAATATCTACACCTAATACGGTTATCGAACATTCACCAACTTCTGGACATATTAGTACTTTGGTTGTGCAATTAATTTTAAAAAAATCCAATGTGTTTTACTTTTAAACGACCACTCTGTATCATGAGATTATCGCACGAAAAACAAAGAGTAAATTATGCAATCTTCTGCCATCGTTTTTGTACATATTTATCAGTCGCCCTAATCTCTTTCAAGTAGTTCACGAATGTCGTACTCAGTAGAAATTCAGTGGATAATCTGTCAGCGTTTCACTTAGAATCCTTAAATTCCTTGAATTCCCTAGAAAAAGTGGAGATGTACGAGTTTGCGAGAAGACTTGGCAACCACTGATGAATAATGTGGAGAACGTTCGTTTTCTATTCATGATAAACAGATTTTGGAGTCTGCAATGGTGTAGATATTCATTGAAATAATTATGCCTATAGTTGAGAAATATTCGAAATATCCCAAGACCATGACAAATAGCCGACTAGTATTTTTTTCATAATTCTATCTTCAACAATACAAGGAGATTTTGACAATTTAATTAGACCATATGAAGATTGATAATCGGAATAAAGGTACGGTTCCTTCCATGCGGCCGTCGTGCACGGCGGCCGCAGTGCGTCAGCCGGATGCGTCAGCCGGTCGATCTCATGGTTTCTTCCATGCGGATGTCGCGTACGGCGGACGGAGCCGGTTTTTTGCCGCTAGTGCTACTTCCCAGTAGTTGAAGTGAAGATCGATGATCTCTCAGACTTGTTATTTGAAGAAAATGACGATGAGGTAATCGTGCAGTTAATCGAGTTGGAAAAGAGCAAGGCGAATATAAATCCAATATTAAAAAAAAGGCATGAAGAGGGGTAACAAAACACATTAATTAATCGACATCTGCTTGATTTACGAAGTATTTCAGATTGGACAAGACGCAGTTTGAGTACATCTTCAACTCAATAAAAAATTATGTGAAATCTGAGTCATACAACCGAGTTTGGTACCTAATAACCACAGAGAAAAACGGAAACTCTCTCACGGCTGCGGCTACATTGCTTCTGGAGCAGTACCGTCGCAACGATCGCAGTCGTTCACGGCAGACGTGTGCGGCCGCCGCGTGGAAGGAAACATGTACATTCAAAAACACGTGTAGCAGTGGGTTGCGGCTGCCGCACTGCGGCCGCCGTGCACGACGGCCGCATGGAAGGAACCGTACCTTGACTCGTTAAATAGTAGTCGTTATTTGTCATGGTCGAGTGATATTCAGAAAGAATATTTCATGAACACCTTACAATCATCCATATACTCGTTCATTTAAGTTTCAACATTCAATTCAACCCGCATCTTAACAACCATTCTGTAGTAGAAGATAACTCAAAACGATTCATTTCAATTTGAGTGACTGAGTTACGTCAAACTTTGACACTCATACAGACGAAAGAGAGCCGCGAATATTTGTTTGTTCTCACACACAATGTGACTTCAATCATGGAATTTTATTGGTGGAGGCATGTGTGAATGAAATAATCAATGAGATTGTTGAATATTCTATCATTATCGAAAAAAGTTTTTGTCTGCTGTGTGATGGTATATATTCTTGTAAAATTAGCATTTTTAACTAGGAATTCCTATTATTAAGTTGAATAACCTAACCAAATTGACCTGATTATTATTTATTGTAACATGTAAGCAATATCGATACATTCATTATTAGACATCAAAACCGAACGCATGTGTTTTATTCAGGTGAACTGAATCAAGTAACACCAAGTTTATCACAGATGTTAATTTCAATACGATTTATGTTCTGCTTCGTGTGGTATCTCATTTGATCTAAGTTACTATCTTTCTGTAATAATGATGATGATGAAACTAGATGAAATATCACATAGTTTCGTAGCTCTCCAATGAAATATGTTTTGGGAAGTATATTTGGACATGAGTGTTTTATGTTTTTGGAACATTTTATGACATTATCCGGATAATTATTGCAATTCACAATATATTGGCAAGAGTTGTCGTAGGGTACAAAAATAGGCAATTTGAACATACTAAAATTATCCAAATATATAGAAACTCTGTACTTGATGTTGGTCACGGAGCTGAAGTGATTCGGAATCCACTTTTTGAATGAACAGGTGAATTTTGATTACAATAAATTCTTTTCAATTCCTTAAATTCCTAATACTATCACTAAGTTGCTCTCCAACGTGACAAACTTCGATTTTTTTTTAGTATTCTACTCTTCAATTTATCATAGAATGTTGGAAATGTTTATTGTTCCCTATCCCCTATTATTTGTTCTCTAATCCATGAATCGACTTGACTTGACTTGACTTGACAAAAATTTCAAAATTTCAGTTATTATAAATTCCATCAAGAACATGAAGTTCATGATCCATTGTTGGTGGAAGGGCCAAGAGCCCTAACAATACAATAAAAAGACATGAGTATTCGGACCACGTACTATATACTTTTCAATTTTGAAATACTATGACCACTATATCTTTACCTCAATTCTAAGGCATAGTATCCATATTTGATTTTAAGTTTACCAAAATCTTTACAATTACATAAAAAAGGACGAAGATGGATTCTTCCTATTATTTTGATACTTGTATACGAGTTGTGGAGATGATTTTGTAATATATCTTCCCGATTCGATTATGTGAAATGTAATTTTTTCGAAACAATTGAAATTAAAATTGTTTTTTTTTTCAGTACCCCGTGGATTTAGCCAAGACTATTCATAATGAGTCGCACATAAAATAGAAACGTAACTTTTTCTGAAAAATTATTTTTCTTGTCACTTATTGATGAATAAATTCATTCACGTCACATTTTTGTTGTAGACTCACCTTAATTGTAAATTCACCTTTATGTTGTAGTGCCACCTTAAGTGACTTGGTATTGTTTATTTGGCATTTTATGTTTTATGATTGACATGAGTTCTGTGACAGCAGTAGATAGATGAACACGTTATTAAAAAGTTCGAAAGTTTATTTCATTTTATTAATAAAAACATCAATAACAAGAGTTCAAGAGATCCAGAGAAGTTTTACAACATAATTGTTGTGGACTCACCCTAATTGTAAATTCACCTTTACGTTGCGGAGCCACCTTAAGTGGCTTGGTATTGTTTATTTGACATTTTATGTTTTGTGATTGACATGAGTTCTGTGACAGCGGTAGATAGATGAACACGTTATTGAAAAGTTCGCAAGTTTATTTCATTTTATTAATGATAACATTATTAACAAGAGTCCAAGAGATCCAGAAAAGTTTTACAACATATTGATCAAAAAAAATATTTTTTTCATATGGAACCCTTATGGGCCAGTCTCTCTAGAACATACATTCTGTAAGAATATGTTATGTAACAAATTGCATACATTAAAAAATCTACAATTATTTCATGAGTTTTCTTGTAACAATTTTGAGAAAAAATCTGGAGAATTATTTTCTACTTCCATCGAATTCTCGTGTGGTATTCTATAGATAATTTCCTGGTGGTACAATCATGAAGACATTTCCCTACCAATATCATCGAATGGCGTTGTACTGAACTGTTTTTGATTCATTTTTTACTTTCCTTGCGAATTGCAAATTTTTCCTCAGTCAATAAAACAATAAAAACAAAATAGGACCTCAAACAATTCCCGCGGTAATTTCCTAGGTGAAAAATACAAATGTTTTGATGGCTCAAAACGAACGTCAGTGATTTAAATGGAAAGTTTCTATTTGTTTCTAGAAATGTCAAAAAATAATCTATGTTATGAGACTGTGAATGCAGATATTTTTTTCTAATTAGCCACATTCTAGTAAGACCCAAATATCGAAGCTTACGAAAATTGTGCTAGAATTCAATTGTTCAATATAATTGCACTAGTGCATAGAAATTGCCTATGATTTTGAAACAAAGAGTGTTTTCTAAAAATTGCAAGTTTATTTTCATATTTTGGCGAAGGGACCCGTGTCCAAAGGATCCAGTGCAATTTTTATAAGAAACACGCTTGAATATTGAATAATAATCTGGTAATTTTTCATGCACGGGTGTAATTCACTGGAATATCTCTCGAATGAAGAAATATTGATTTTTTTTTCTGAGAAATATCATGGTACTGACAAAGATTATAAATAAAATTGTACTGGACACGCGACATTTTTTCACATTTAGAAGTTTATCTGACATTTTTCGGTATTGTTTGTGGTGTCAAAGCGACGGCATGTTTTCGAAGTGCAATCATCGCTCCGCAGTACAATTACCTCTGTAATTTTTCTATAATTGTAATCCTCTAATGAGAAATATTATATAGGAAGGTAATATTCCAAATAACCGTTTCCCACTTCTCTTCAAATATCTACTCTGTAAAGGCTCCCATGAATAAGCGAGTTATGGAAATTTCAATAGACTCATAAAGAATTCCAGAATAGCTGTCAATTCCGAATTCGTAAAACGTATTATTTGAAAACTATCTTGGAATCTATTTTGAAAATCAATCTTAGGATCGAAATTTAGTAAAGCGGGATAATAAATATGTGTCATTCCCAAGTGATTCTTCTATAAATTATTATATCAATGTTACTATTTAGTTGTTAATCAAATTCAACTCTTGAAAATGTATAACTTTTTGTCCCTAAAAACAATATTCAGAAAATCAGACAAATTCAACATGTCAACAAAAATAAACATAAAATAATACCCAGTGCTTTTTTCACTTTTTTGTTAAACTAGTATCATTTTCAATAAAGTGTATCATCAGCTTGAATAAACAGTTCACCATTTCAATGTTTCCAGACTCAATAAAAAAATCATTCGAAGAAGCGTGTGACTGATTCACTTCCCCATATATAATTCATCATCAGTCAATCATTTATAAAATCGATATGAAATTGTGGGATGGAACCATAGCATATTCATGGATTACATAATTTAAATTGTTGATTATTCGAGAACCAGCAATCTCAAATAGACATGCGAGGGTAGTTTCAAATATCAAGAAAGCTTCATGAAATAGAATTTTTGTTATAATAATAATAAAATTTATTTTCCATTAGACACATATTACATGTATTGGAATCGTCAAATTACACATAAAGCTATGACAGCATAATTCACAGTGTAAATAACTAACAACTCTGGTAAAAAAAAATACATATACATATTACGATTTATAGAATTCTTATAAATTCTGAAAACAACTCTCAATCAATTGATTCTTCAGCAAGCAACTGATGGGGACTATGGGATGGTGGTTCAGTTTATCATAAACTTTAATTTTGCCCATTGAAGGAGAATCAATGCAAAATGTATTGAATATATTAGATAAAACAACTGGGTTATCTTGCAAAGTTTTTTTTAGGTTTTTTTTAGGTCAACGTTCCTATTTGAAAGTTCAGATATTACTTTCCAAGCTGTTTTGCTAGGATTAGGAAAAGCTGTAATTTGGTTTTGATATAATGTTTTTTTTTTTCAATCTCTTACTAGTGAAACATGTTTTTTTTGGTCTTTTTTGTAAGCATCTGTAATGATCTCAAGGTACCTATTCCTCAAGATTTGTAAATCTTTCAAATTTGTACTCGATAATTTGATTTCATTGGTTACCCATTTTTTGTTGAATGAATTATCATTATCATTATATTTTTTCAAAGGATTCATATGCTTTCTCTACTGTATAAGCCTCGAAATCGTCTTTTCACTCTTCTCATTGTGCTTCACGAAAATGATCTACAGAATGCTCGATGAAACTTCTCCTTGTTTAAAATTTTTCAAACAAGGCGCTTTTATTTCAGATATCTGAAAGAGTACCGTTTTATGATCTGAAATATCATTATCAACTACATAAACGACTGTGTCAGTCACGATTTGGTCAGTAAGGTACATGAATTGGACATTGGACATTTCACCCAACGCTAGATAAAATTTCTTTGAGTTTGTTGAATTCACAAAAATCCCTAGAGCCAATGGTAGGTTCATTATTAATGTCACCAGTTGATGTAATTTTCATATTAGGTTCATAAAACTGGTCGAAAACCTTCTGGATATTTTCGAAATGGTATATTTCATTACGAGTTCAGAAAATAGGCTTTTTCCGTGCGTGCGCGACATGTTCCCGTGGGAGCCGAAGCCGAACAGGGAAGTCCACAGATTGTTGAGAAACATTTATTTTTAATGATGAAGGAACAAAAACATGTATTATTAATTTAAATATTTATCGTACAAAAATATCCAGAAATTCCCTCAATACAAGCGTTATTTACCCTGTTGGTAAGGAAATATTCAAACAATTTGCGACTTCTAGAGAACTGTCAACAACGTATCATTTAATTTTCACATGTAAATAGGCAGCTGTAATGATACCAGCGCACGCAAAATTTTTCCGTACGTGCGCACGTAAAATAGTTATTATGTACCAAGGACGAAAAACTGTCTATTATAGTCGAGCCTGCAAATTGATAGCCGAGGCGCAGCCGAGGATAGCAAGCAGGCGAGACAGTAGACAGTTTTTCGCCGAGGTGCATATTACATTTTTTCGTCGACCTCTACATACCTTTATGACAGTAAGTACTCGCATGTTTGCTGGCCTCAGCTACGTCCAACTCTTCGAACTGCAGACTCGATCAATTCTTGATTATTATGAACACTAATGTTCACACCACGGTCTAAATTCTAGCGGATTTCGTAAATAATTAATTTGACAACAGCAAATGACAGTTATTGTCACAGGCGCCTATGTATTAATTAAAACGTGGATTTACGAAAATGACTCAATCGCCGCTCTCGTACCGTGCCCTATCATAGTGACCACAGCGGACGAAAAGAGTTTGCAGACGAAAAGTGTTTGCGGACGAAAAGTACTTGCCTTCAAAAATAGTCGATTCTTCGTCCGGAAATTAGTACGTAAAATATAATTTTTTGCAGAGGTCGACGAAAAAACCCTTTTTAGTATGCTAAATAAGCATATGAGTATATTGTTTTCAGATAGGTATAATGGAAAATGAGGCATGATCGCCACATGATCGCCACTAAATTAAACTACCAGGATTTCTTATAAATGAAAATACAAGACTAATTCACTGTGGCTTTTGTTTCAGGTCTTTCACTTTATATTTTCGTTATCATCAATTTATTTCTTACAGTTTTTCAGCAACTCTTCCATGAAATTATGTTCGAATGGAGATTGGATTTCAGATTTCGGTCCAACTTTTCTCGCGTTTCTGATGACAAATAACTTGAAGTATTCAGGAGATTCTTCATATTCTTTTCTATTAGCCGTTCACCGTTTTATTGTACTTGATTTTATTAAAGTACAGAGGAATCCATTGAGTTGTCCACTGAATACACTTCCGAAATTAGTTCTACCCAACCAGATACATTATAAATTACATCTAAACAGGAGTGAGTGAGACAAGCCACGGGGTGGCAATATGCGCCAGATATTCGTTCTAGCTGAACATTTCAAATATGTAGATATACAAGGTGTTCCTTAAGTACGTGTAGAAAATACAGGAGCAAGTTGCTGACGTGAAAATAACATATGTCCGCAAGTTATTAGTTTCTGAGGTGCAGAGTGTCAAAGTTGCATGCTTTTTTTGTTTTTTGTGAATGAATTTCAAAATAATTGTGATATTCGAGTGAAGTTTGGTATCTGGGAGTACTTTCCAATGACAATATCAAATTTTATGCTAGTTTGTATATTCCGTGGGGTGGCGCCACCTACATATCTTTTTCAGTCATTTGCAATGTCATAACTTTTTTAGACGTACCTGTATCTCGTTTTCTAGTGGAAAAATATATTTTTTGAACATTTTTGTGTAAAAAAGATATTCTTGGTAGAGGTCGCTAAGAGCAACTGATTTTTAGTTATTAGAATTTGAAATAATCAATGCAAGTTATTTTAAATTACAACATGGTTGAATTCAAAATCAATTCTATTAGTAAGGATACCTTTTTTTCTTTAATTCCATTTCAAAATAGGAATCGGGTGTTATTACAATTCAATACTTATAATAATAACAGTAATTAAGACCAATTTAACACTAAAACAGCCTAAGGGTAATAATTGAAGTAATTATTAAAAATGGAAACCTTGCACCATTAGGCATGCGTCGTCGTCTCAAGGATCCACGTAGGTACACGTGTAGGTATACCTGGTACATTTTGGATAGCGTCACACCCAGCGACGAACTTCTTCTGTTTCTATTGGCTTCGTATAAACAAGGGCCTACAGTGACCCAAAAATAATCGATTGGATGTGAATCCGGACACTTCGGAGGCGAAAATTGATTTGGAACTTCAGCCCCTCGACCAATCCATCTGTTTCTGAAAACTACACGAATTCACGAAGTATTGACAAACCAATTTCAAATTTGATATCGTCATTGAAAAAGAACTGCCAGATCAAACTTAATTCGAATATCACAATTATTTTGAAATTTATTAACAAAAAACAAAAATTAGAATCCAACTTTGACACTCTGTATCTCAGAAATAGATAACTTGTGGAGATATGTTCACAGGAACTTTTCTTCTTATTTTGACGTCAGCAACATGCTTCAGAATTTTCTACACGTACTTAAGAAACACCCTGTATAATGATACTGATACTGATTTATATTTACTCAAATAAACATATATTCTATTCTATAGTACCTTATTCAAATTCTTACCTATATCGAGGGTGACTGTTCGAGATGACGTTGACACTGGCCGGTCACTGGGTCTGGTCAAGTATTCTGGAAAGAAAAAAATTTGTAAAAATATTTGAAATTTATTTCACATGAATTTCTTATGGACATAAGGTATGTTTTCATAATGATTTCACTGCCCAACCCTGTGTGACCTATGTATGTGAAGAGATTGTTGAAGATTGTGCCTTGGCTTGATTCAGATTTAATTCATTCGCTGTAAATCATTCATTAGCTTCAATTCCACAACCCATGACTAGCGAGTGTGTTGATATTCTTATGGTAGTATCATAAGCGAATAAGACACATTTATTCGGCAGTAAAAAGTGATGAAAATCGTTAATGTAAATAGTAAATAGTAGTGGTCCCAGAACAGACCCTTGAGGGAGACCATTTTCAACATGACCAATGTTGATACCATCGATAGAAATAACTTGTTTTCTCTGACACAGAAGCTAATGGGAATGATAAAAGCTTCAAAAACAAGCTCCATACAAATCTGGAAGCCTATTATTCCTATGAGGAATTTCATGATGACACTGGTGACCTGAAATGTAACGGTGTGGGTCGATTAAACAAAGCAGGAAATTTATAGGGGTTTTATTGAGGGCAGAATCAATCTAAAATACAAAGATTTGTAGGTATGGTAACTAGTAAAATTATTACATTTACTGAACATAACAATTCATGATTGAAATAAAACTTTCCTAAAACCAGGCACGCAGATAGAATTTAGCAGAGCTAAATCTCTTAGATAACACCAGAAGGTTATTAAATTAATTTGCAATGAGTGTCAGCAAGTCAACAAGTCCGTCACCAACAGGAAAAGTACCTATCGGTAAAATTACAAGATGAAGTTAAACATTTGAAAACAGATTGGTAATCCATCCTATTGTTAATAACTATATTATATTTTTTTATCTAAAATTGTTGACTAGGCTGATAGCCTATAATTTTAAATCTGTGAATTTGTAAGGTCTCAGAGCTGATCAAATAATAATATTACAAGATTCCATTGACAGTATTATAATGGTATTTTAATCTCAGTACATGATGTTGGTCATAACACTGATAAAAGGCAGAGTTAGCTATTTGCCTGTTAGCATAGTTAGCAGGTGTACGCTCTCTTACACTTAACATAAAAAAAAGAGAAAGAGAGAAAAAAAAGTTATGCAGCCATAATACCACTAAAAGTTGCTAAATGATCAGCTGCATTTAACTGCAACCTAATAACTAAATGTAACATGAGCTTAACTTAGCAGAAGAGGGTCCATTTATTTTTTCAAAAGTTTCTTGAACATATTTATATTGACACATTAAACCGATCCAGGAATCCTATCGTATAGGCGAGCAATCATATACCTGAAAGAGGACTGTTATGAAGTATGCTATGCTGATGTCGTGTTTGGGCCAGTGGTGCAAATTCAGATTATATAGAACAGTTCGATAAGTTATTTTGTCGCACAGGTAGGGAGGTTTTTCCGGCAGAATACACAGAGAGAAATAAATGTAAGTTTTTTACACCATTGTGAATAATTTCAGCACAATTTGTTTCTAAAAAGTTGACAGCACCAATTTGTTCATTTTTCTTCTATAATATTGTATTAGAGATATTGTGTATAAACGATACACTTCAGTGTTGTTTTATTCTGAATAGTTCTGTTTTAATTTTATACACAAAATATACAAAATTAATCGGTATGTTGTGCGACGAATGTCAACAACTTGTGTACTGTTTATGCATAAATTGTAATGAACGGCAACAATTTGTGTACCTAGTTTGTACAAATTGTGTAGGTATTTTCGATATAGGATGCAAAAAATATCACAAATTTGTGTACTCCGCATACATGAATTGTGTAGGTATATTGTACATATTTGTGTACAAAGCAAGGCCAATCTTTATAGGTACCATTTATAATTTTAAAAAAGGATACACTTGAGGCACATAACATCCAAACGGAATAATAGAATAATCAGCATCAGTCTCAACCTGCTCGCTTCTTCATATCTTATTCTGTCCAGGAATTACGAACTTCATTTTCCAGAAGGTTGAAATAAAATTAAATGTCATTCAAATAATGTTTATTTCATCACAAAGAACTAATAACAAAAATAACTGAACTATAAACTCTAATTACAAATAAAATAGCAGAAACAAAAAATTACCAAATAGAACATAAAGAACACGTAGAATAATAATAAAGTTTAAAGTAATCTTTGTGTCAAACTATATTTATTCAAGTAGGAAGTAGGTACGAGGATGCACCTTTCAAACCTTTAACAATGATGAAAATGAGTCAGTTTGTAGGTTTCATGTTATAACAAAAAATAATAGCAATACTAACCTTCAAATATTGGTATCAGTTTGCAAATATTCTAATAAATGGGAGTTGACACAAAACCACATACATATGAGCAAATAATAAATAATAGGTAAGTACACTTAACCAGCTTCGCTCTTCAGCATAAAACAATGAAACAATGATGGACTGGACATTTGGAGTGCTGCGCATGCGGATTTAGTTGGGTGAGACGACGCCTTGGTCAAGTTATGGCAAATTACACAATTGTGTTGAAATAGTATACAATTTGTGCATATCAAATAGAAAGTGCACAACGGGTGTAAGATGAGTTCAATACGTTGTAGATGATTTCCATATAAATTGTGTTATGGTAGATGTGCATATTTTTGTGTAATTTTAGGCAATGTGGTAGTGCATGGATATTATACAAATTGACTTGCACAAATATTTATTGAATTTCACAAAACGCGTATGATGAAAGCATGGACAATTGTGTAAAATATCTACACAACTGTGTCTTACACAACGTTGTGCATGAACCTGCTGCAGTTTTTTCTCTCTGTGTAATATTTTGAAAAAGCGCTCAAGAGTGTAATGCATTTCCAGCCGTTTTATATAGTCAGATGTATGGTCCCATCGTCCGAGACCATATATGAGGCGTATGTCTGCAGTCCTCGGTTATAGTAGATGACCAATAGACGGCGTGACCATAGTTAGTATGAGAGAGAATCAATGATTCTGATAGAATTGTATTTCTCTTCTACTTAGCAGATGTCTCTTCGAGAAGATCAACTTGAGATTACAGTAGGCTCTCCTCAACATAAAGGATACAAGCTTGTTGTGCCTCAGGTCAGTGTCCATAATGATACCCAAAATTGTTGCTGTATCTGCTAAAGGAAGAGGTTCATCAGCCACTGACTAATATTGGTGGAGTATCTCAAACCGGCAGCTTTTCTGTCAAATAGCATTAACTTTGATTGTGAAGCGTTCATTGAGAGGCAGTATTTATTCCGATACTTCTAGCAGTGACTGCAGATCTTCATTTATGCAGTCACAAGCAGTTTTTTTCAGGAAATGATAAGTACATCTGAGTATAATCGGCACAAAAGTAGAAGTTACTGTTTCTTGAATAATTATGGAATTCAAATGTGTGAATTATAAGCGAAGTGGGGCCTAGGATTTATCCTTGTGGTACCGCATTTACCCCGCGAATGAACTCCAAAGTTATTCCATCAAGTTCAACGCATTGATATCGGTCATGTAGGTAATTTTCATGCAATTTTATAGCCACCTCGTTAAAACGAATTTAGTGAAGAATAGCTTACAATAATTCGTGCTTGTATAATTGTAATTCGCTAATTGATTTCAACAGAACAAAATCTCATTGTGCAATCCTGCATTTGTGAAGTTTCGAGTTATAAAAATATTTCCATGAAAAAATTGAGTCGACAACCAAAGCCCCACAAAAAACAGTTATCAATAATTTCCGGGGTGAGATTGATTAGGCTATGACTATTAACTATGAATATGAATTGATTGGTTTTTTTCTGCGGCCGACTGATTCCACGTAATTTTATTTACATGTAGAATGGATGGATGAAGCTGGTCAGTGTCAATCCCCGCTAAATGAAAATAGAACGTCCCTTCCGCTACTCCATTTTGTTTCGGGATTCGAGGAAGTATGCTGAATGGAGGTGCCATTGAAATAGCCTTAAAAATTAGGATTCGGGAGGTTCTTCATAGTAGAGCTATAACATTATGTAGCTTGATTTTGTTTTAGATGAATATTTTTATTTGATATTTTGTTGTCTTATGGGAAATTGAAAGATGAATCAAATGAGGCATTACTCGACCCCCAATTCCATTTCGTTTTGGAAGACAGACTATTTTTGTTCTCAAAAATAACTTTACGAACTACCATTTGATCAAAAAAAATTGGAAAAAATTCGTTTAAAAGTTAATAGAGGTGGGGTAACTTTAAGAGAGTTCCAACATTGTGTACCGTCATTTTGTTTTGAACAAGGAAGATATTATTGACTATCTGCGAGCTGTTTTTGAAGTGCTGTCAGCAAGTGCCTCATCGAGGATTGGATTCAGATATCGCTTTTGCCACTGAAAGTTTCAGTATTGCAAAAGAATATAAACTACAGTTAGCTGTAGTGGGATTCTCGGGGGTAAATACCACGAGTGCTCGCAATACTAGGCGCGTTCGGTAAATGCAAATCTGACAGCTCGATTCAATCTGTAGGCGTGGTTTTCCTATAATTGTAGTGGAAAACGGAGCAGACAGATTGAATAGAGCTGTCAGATCTGCATTTACCAAGCACGCCTACTACTATCGATAGTAATTCTGACAAATCAACGAGATCAAATTGCTTGGTAACACCACGAGTCCTAAAGGACTCGTGCAAATTGATCGAGTTTAAGATTTCTGACAGAATTATCGATAGTATTGTGAGCACGAGTAGTATTTATTGGGATAATTTCACGAACCAACAAAGTGAAAAAAGTTTCATTGTTATGAATCCATCAATAGTTATAGGTAGTGCTTGATAGACATGAAGTCTGTCAGAATGACATTCATATTAGTAGCAAAATGGATACTAAATTCTCCGTTGTTCTTTGGATACGTGGTTGCCATGCTAAAGTGGTATTACCGGCTCGAGAGGAAGGAATTGCGTATTATCGAGGCATACGTCCCTTATTGGTCCTAATTGGTCCTAATATATATACAGGAAATGGGGGTTTCATGCGGCTAATGGAATTATCATTGATTATTTAAATTTTTTCTCCTTCAAAGATCACCTGTAAAATGCAGCTCCGTTTTTTAATCAAATTCTTTTGTTAATCCTGAAATGACTGATTTTTGTCACAATATTTCCCGGTAAATCTGAAATGTCGGAGTCCATATTCTTATACTTCTCTCCTTGAGCCTCTCTACTACCTGCGCTGTTATTGTGCACTACAGCTGTAAAAAAAAGAAATACAAGATTTTTGTATACCTCACTTGGTATACGTTTGCTGAAAGCAATTATTGGAGAGTGCCCCGGCTATTCGCACTTTCGTTACGATAATTAGTTCACTATCTTTAACCGATTTTTCGTTTTCCGGGCTTCCCCGCATCACTTGCGTGAGATACGGCACACTTCGGGATCGTATACTCCGATCCATAGTCCGAGTCCCACCTGACTCGTTTTACCTGATGTTGTTGCAGCTTGGGGATTTTTATCCCTAATGAACTATCCTTGCTACTCAAATGTTTTTCCATGATTTTTCCACGAAGCAATCCACGAACAACAAATATCTATAATTGTAGTCCGGGAGATAGCGTTGCATTTTAGGCAGTGTCTTTACGCAGATTGATTTTTATGTTTCTCGATAGATCTGGTATAAGTAATAAGTTTGAGCTGTATTCTGAATGGTTTTCCTTACGAGTATTGTGCTAGCATGTAGTCTGATATCATTCCCAGTTCGGTAATGTTGACTTCATAGATGACTTTGGTGTGCCCAGATTGTGGTTGGGTTATCCAATTACCTATTTGTTTAAGTATGTATGAACACATCTTCGCCTCCCTCATGACTGTGACTTCTGAAGGTGGGAGGTCTAGGATAATTTCCATAGCAGCGGTTGGAGTGCTATTCACAGACAGGCGAGCCTCAGTTTTTACCAAGGTTGGTTTTCGACTGTCTCTGTTTCATTTTGAGCCACCACAAAAGTGAGAAATATCGTAATATCGATAATAAATTATACACAAAAGGTATATGAAAAATAGGAGATTATTTGTAAGATGGGACGATACTGATTCTGATATGGGTAAGATGAACATAGGAGTTCCACAGGGCTCAGTTCTAGGACTATTAATATTTTTACTTTACATAAATGATCTCCCACAATATTTGGGTATAAGTTCAATATCACTATTTGCCGATGATACTTCAATTTAACAAGAAGCCGATAATCCTGTGGAACTTCAAACTAAACTCAATATTATTATTGAACGATTTACAGATTGGTGTCGCAGAAACAGGCTTATAGTCAATCCAGAGAAAACAGTTTTGATTCAATTTTTTGGCAGGAAATATACATACGAACCTGTAAATATTGAAATTACCAACACGACAATATGTCCATCCGAGACAACTAAATTTTTAGGATTACACATAGATTCTGGACTTAGTTAGAAGTTTCATATAAACTATGTATGCAAAAGATTAAACTGCAGTTTCTACGCATTGCTACAATTAAAAAAGGTACTGGATGAAAACTGTTTGAAGGATGTCTATTATGCAATGGTCAATTCAGTTCTTTCTCATAATGTACTCATGTGGGGTGATGGAAAAAATATAGAAACAGCTTTTGTGGCTCAGAAACGTATTATTCGTGTTTTATATGGTCTTAGTTACACAAATTCCTGTAGACCCATTTTCAAAGAAAAAAATATTTTAACATTACCCTCCATATACATTTACAGTTGTCTACTCTATGCGAAAAAACACGAAACCAGGTTAGAAACTAATTCAAAGTGTCATACATATCCGACTAGAAACGGAAACCTACTAAAATTACAACAACACCGAACTTCGTTGTTTCGAAAGTCACCTTCTGCAGCAGGCACAAGGTTCTTCAATTGTTTACCATCAGCCATATGACATATTTAAGAACTTCCTTTGTTCAAACTGAAATTAAAAAAATATTTGTTGGAGGGAACTTTTTATTCTATAAAAGAATATCTGGAAAACTCTTGTAGAAAATAGTTATATGTAATGTGTCGTGATGATTGTGACAGTTTTACAAGTCTTATATGTTTATATTATTTCTATAAAAATTTTATTACGGTCCATTCAAGGAATAAATATTTTATTATTATATCTTACTATCATTATATTATATGTCTTCAGAAGCTTTTTACAGTTCTTGGTATTGTATATATTTTAAAAATGTTTATATGTATGTATTCATATATATATATATATATATATATATTATGGATGTGTGTATTCATTTTATAATATCTTTTTTTTGACAATGCTGTGTAATAATGATCTTACTGGATTAAACGAATTATTATTATTATTATTATTATGTGATACTAGGTTTTATGATCGGTGTTAAGCCAGTGCATGACTTTCGGTTTCAGTTCCCATGTTTTTCCATGAGCTCTTCTGCACATCATGAACGATGCGTTGCCTTTGTTGACTACATGTTGTACATGCATGTTCCAGATTATCTTATCTATGAACAGCCTTAAATATATAACATGATCAGCAACTTGTAGTGTTGCGCCAAGATATGCAGTTGTACAGCTATATCCTTTGCGAAAAAGAGAAGTGGTCAAGATGTTCTTTCAACTATACCTTTAGCACCCTTTCCAAAATTTTTGGCAAAGAAGGCAGAATACTGATTGGTCGGAGATGATTATATTCAGAGGGGTTGGATATTTTAGGTAATACTTTCAGAACTGCTCTCCTCCGTGCTGCTGGAAAAACATCTTTCTTCAGAGCGACGTTTAATAAGTGATATAAGTTATAATGTGAGGGCAGCACAATCTTATATATCTGATATTTAAATTGTCACATCCTGCTGCATTCGTTTTGATTTGGCAGATTGTTTGATGAACGAATAAATCATTGATTTCTTTAATAGTAAAATCGTGGTCAATCAGTTTTTTATCCCTGTAAAATGGAATTAAATAGTGAGGGGGTTCAGTTGAGTGTACGGCATTGATGAAAAATCGTTCAACTTATCTTTCAACAGCTACATGGTAAGCGTTAGAGATACGGAGTGGAAAGTAATTAATCGACATACCTGTAAGGAAGATCAATCTTAATTACTTGAAATCTAGATATGTAACGTTTACCACAAAAAAATTATCAATTTACTTTTTTCCCACACCAAAGTAATGATTCATAGAGATGGATAGTAGCAGCAAAAAGGGGAGAAGGCTTTTTGATTGATCGCGTTGAAAATGTGTGCAGTTCGGTATCCAAACATTGGATACTACATGGTTAACGTTACAGATCCAGAGTTCAAGTAATTTAGATTGATCTTCCTTACATGTGAGATTAATCTATTAATTAAGTGGTATATGTAGCATCATCGACAACAACAAAATCTCATCATGCACACTATGACGAGTTTCCAAGTGACCGTACTTCCCGGACTATACAATTCATTTATCTCATGAAATATCAAATTCTTCAGCAATAGTTCGCAGTAGGAACAATAAAAAGTTCAAGAAATCAGTGGGAATTCAAAATCTTTAATGTCTCCCAGCGGAAATATGAATTTCTCTGCGCAGCGACTCAACTAACGAACCTATTTTTAATAAACTTCAATTCTTTCTCAGATTAAAGCGATAAATTCAGGAAACAGCAGAAATCTGCATAGCAAAAAGCTCAGATATTGCTAGAAACATTCACAGACTTTCGATGGCTCGCTGTGAATTTTGCAGGAAATGCGGAAATAATTATTACAAAACGTAACAGAATGTTTCTCTCAGAATCCGCAATTCAAATAAGCATCCCATGTGTTTCATCTATGGTAAAGCGTGAATTTTTGAAATAACTGAAACATATTGTATACAGAAAGGTGGGCAAAAACTTTGAAACACTAGTGTACGCAGGTAGTCATTCGCAGCCAAATGAAAGACAAGCTTTGCTTGTTTGAAAGGGGTTGACAATGTTTCACTTTGAGTAAGGTTATTCTGAACTTTCATTGTCTAAAAAAGAAAATTCAATTCTCTGCAATCTTATTCACGACGTTTCATCTGTTAAAATCTACAGTCGTTATCAAGTGTATAATGCGACAATCTCAAGGATCAAGAATCGAACCATTATGGTGCTACAAAGAGAGGGGTTGTTCGATCGCTGGTGAACCGTGCCTACAACATGTGCAACACAGATAAAAGTCTTACCATCGAATTGGACAATATCAAGAAAGATCTGCGACGATATGGGTACCCCAAAAAACATATAGAAGAGGTTCTAGCATGCAGGGGGGATAAGAACAAGAAACCAGACGAGCCGTCACAAGCCACCCTGTGCGTTCCGTATGTTAGAGGTCTACCGGAAAGAATAAGGCGAATTGGGTCGAAATACAAAATACGAACATGTTTCAAGTCAGGTAATACTATTCGCAGCCATCTCACAAAGACGAGACCACGTAACGCTGACATTGACTCCAAAAACTGCATCTACCGCATCCCTTGTGAATGCGGTGAAGCTCAAAGAGAGTGCATATATTATGAACAACAAAGTCTTCGGTCAAGCTAGCATAGAAATTCGTAATGTGTGGAAACCCTTAATTAGTGGCATGGATCAATTGAAATTGCGATAAGAATTAACAATGCTGTACCGGAGGGCCCAGCACTGTAATTAACAAGCTGTGTGTGTTCCACAGTGTGTTCCACAGGTTTTAGGCACGGTCCGCCAGCGATCGAACAATCCCTCTCTTTGTAGCACCATGATGGTTTGATTCGAAGTTCAGGTACTGTCCAGTGTGAGTCGGCTTTCTGTACACGGATGTTTGGCACTTACCATTGTTTTTTTGAACTTTCACGTCTAGAAACGGTAAACCGTCTTGCGTCTCCTTTTCCATCGTAAAGTTTATGGACTTTCTAATGTTGTTCAGATGTTCCATAAAGACGTGGTTCCATATGACAAACGTATCGTCAACATATCTCAACCACATCTAAGGTTTCTTATGGGCTGTCTCAGTAGCAAAAGCTTCAAACCATTCCATACAGATGTTTGCTACTACGGGCGATAATGGGGATCCCATCGGTAGTCCGTCCTCCTGGAAGAAAAAGCAGTCTTTTTCTTGAAAGTAGCAATTCCGCAGGCATCATTCTAGCGGGTCCATAATGCCCAATACCGGTAGGTTTGTCATGTTCTTCAGCTCTGTGTTCTCTTGCAGATGTCTTCAAATAATTTGTAAGGCCTCTTCTACCGGGACGTTAGTGTAGAGACTTTCTACTTTAAAACTGACGAATTGGTCTCCTGGTACGACTCTGACCCCTTCCAGGATCTCTACGAAGCTCTGCTGTTTGATACAGGGTGTACTTGGAATAGTGTCTTTCCTGAGGAACGTTGCTTTCAGATCTACTTCAAGGTCCGTCGTGGTATTAGCCAAGGAAAAAGTTGGTTTCTGTCAGATATTTACCTCATGAAAACCCCTGCGTTACCCATAGTTGACAATTTGGAAGTCACGTATTGAGATAGTTCTACAATAGTTGGGGAATTTATCATATTCAAAGAATTACTAACCGATGACATGCTTGAATGCGTGTTATGAGATGTTTGAGTGCATCTTGTAATAAACGAGAAAAAAGTAATAATAATACTAATATTTATTCAGAAAAATATACAGTATTACATAATTCATAATTTAAATGTGGAATTTATATATATTTCCCCTCAGAAGGATATACCAGTGCATGGGATAAATGAACACAACGAATATAAAGAAAAGAATATAAATAAAATAAATTATAAAATATTAATAATAATAGTAGTAGAAATAATGTTACCATGGGACCAGAAAATAACTTTTACCCAAGTAAGAATGAATGTACTCCTTACATATCATATCAAAATAGTAGAATCCATTATAGTAATAATCTCAATATTCATAAAAATCTGATCAGGTTCTGTATATAATAATTGGGATTATTAATTTAACTTGCTCTCTGTGTGTTTGTTAGATGGATACAAATCTTGCAAGCTGAATTAGAACTACCTCCTCTTATCCTATGAAATTTCAATTTTACATGTTCAGTTTCGATGACAATACATTAATGTCGAAGAAATTGTCCCCCTGTCCCCCGAAAGCTAGATGGAGAACGCGTAGGGTTTCGGAAGTTTTCTTGACGAACCTGGACGTCAAAAATTACAGCGAAAAAAAAATCTAGAAAACAGTTGGAAATTTCTTGAAATTGAAATAGGAAAAATCCGTGAAAATAGTGAAAAATGTCTGACCGTCGATTATTATGATTCAACCCTTTCAGAACCGAATTTTTCTTGAACAGATGAAAAAATCTTTACTTTGTCCTCAGGTCACCATCTCCCAGTCTATTAACCCAAAGAGCGACCATACTGCAATTTGAAATGAAATTTGTAATACCTATTTACAAATTTCTGGCACGATAGTACAATATCTGGTACATTTGACCGATTATTTCACTTATGCTAAAATAGCGTGTTATAATTGGTTGACATTTTTGTGTTGATAAATGAAAACATCATGTTTTCGATTTTCTAGTTCGTCTCTTGATTGGCTACTGGATATGTATATGATGTGTTTTCGATTTTGTAGTTCGACTCCTGATTGGTTATTATCAAAACACAAACTTACCACTAGCAAGCTGCTATTATGACACAACACCAAACTTTGACCAAAACTAAATAAGCACTCACTATTAATTCATATCAACTCCACAATTTTCGACAAATTTTGCATACTCGTTGATTAATCAAATCACTAAATCAAAATGTTATCAAAACATAACCTCGAGCGCAAAGCAGTAGACTAGACATGCAATTACGAAACTACGAATGACGCGCTCTGTCGTTGGTAACTGAAATAGAGGTATTAATGTTCCTAGTTAAATTGAATAGTAAATAAATAAAAATTGTTTCGATTTTATTCATGAAATAATCTTAACAAATACAACTCGAATTATCGGCGATTATCGTTAATTCCTTCTCGGTTTCGAATCAAATTATGTTGCCAAATTATGTTGCCAAGCAACATAATTTGATTCTCAAATTCAAAAGAAATGCTATTTCGATAATCACCGATACACTTGTGGTATTACCTACGAAAACAGTGAAATTGTATTTTTCCTAACATTTTAGGACTGGAGTTAATGGTTTAAACGTGACCATAGCCCTCTGGATAAAAAAATTAATCGGTTACAAAATGTGACAAGTGAAACATGGTTGTATTTAGTATGTCATATGTAGACAAAATAAGTGAAAATATAACAAGTGTCATTTGTCAAAAATGCAGTTTTATGTCGTTTTATTTCATTCCATTATCTTCAAAAACAAAAAAGTTATATGGGCGAGCCACTTTCCGTGGACACCCGGTATAGCCTAACGAAGTATTTCCTAACAACGACAGTCATCAAACATTCACGGAAAATTAACGCTTCCTCATTTTTATACTAACCCTTGTCGATGATATTGCGGAATTGTCCTCTTTTTACCGTTCTCTGGTATCTTAAAGCGCTACAATGTATTCGAAACAGCGTTCCCTCTTTTATAATCCGTTTTGGGAGAATTAAACGCCCTCTTCAGACTCATCTCGAGCATCATTCAACATTCACCTCATGTTACCGATCGGGAATTTTTGTAGTCTACAATTTCGAATTGAAAACTGAACTGCATGTGGAATATCAAGTATCAATGAGTACAATGGGGCAATGTGATCGATTCGAGACCAAAGAAGAGAAAAATTCACACTTTATAAAGTTAAAAACGAACGTGAACGAAATATCTGCCAAGCAACAATCATAATGCATATTCAAAAACAACGGATTCAAGAATGCTATGCCTAAGAATTTTCTATCTCAATTATTACAACTGAAGCTCTTTTCAGGATGAATAATAATATACTTTAATCAACAATAAGTTATCGAAACCATTACATTAATATCCATAACAAATTGCCGAAAGTGTACACAGTACAAAACAAGTGATAAAATAAATTATGAATGAAACACGAACACAGACGAATCACAAATATACAGTGAGGACCAAAAGTCCGTCGCCCAGCTTCTAACTTCTTCATTCTACATATTACAAAAAAATGTAAAATACATAAGTTGTAGGGTTTCATTCGATCTTTTTAATGGTTTGAGTTTCATCCATACAGAGTGTCTCAAAAAAGCCTAAACAGTTAAGAGGGTTAAAAAAAATTCCATCCTTACAAAATAAATATTTTGCACCAATTGGTTGAAGATGATCCGGACCGGCGACTTCAATTTTGCGAGACCATAGCAGAGACAATTGTTGCAAATCGACTTTATTTGCACCACATCTGCTTTAGTGATGAAAGCACTTTTCACCTAAATGAAAATGTGAATACCCAGAATTGTAGATATTGGAGTGATGAAAATCCCCATGAATTCCGCGAGGGGATACTCAATTTCCCCAGAAAATTAATGTTTGGGCTGGTATTTTAGGTGACCACATTGTAGGACCCATATTCTTGAAAGAAAATTTGAATGGTCCCAGATACCTCCAAATGCTGCAAGATACACAATAAGTCCCAGTATCGATGAGATCGTTGCGCAAAACCTACATGAATTTTACTTGGATGTATCGTTTCAGCAAGATGGAGCGCCACCACACTATTTTCAGGAAGTGAAAAATTACTTAGATGAAAGATGAAAGGATTGGACGTCGATATACAACTGAGTGGCCAGCTCGCTCACCGGACCTCACACCACTTGATTTCTCTTTCTGGGGTATGTAAAATCCGTAGTTTTTAAGACAGTTTGTGGGTCGTTAGATGAACTGCGTCGTGGAATTATTGAAGTGTGTTTTTAGTTATAAATTAAAGTATCTCTTCAGTTTTTAATGATTCTTGATCTGTATTTATGAACTACCTTATTTGTTAATAAAATGTTTCAAATTCATTTATACTAGTTTTCCGACAACTCTAACAATTGTAAAAGGGTACGACGAGATAGGTTCCACATGGTGCCCATCAGCAGTTTGCAACATTGGACAGCTTTCAAAAAGTTAGGATAGGAAAGTGGAATACATTGTGATCCATTTGTAAGGATTTTCTCACTGAACTGGCGAAAAAGTAATCGAAATAATAGTTTACAAGTGTTCATAATTCCAAAACTATCAACTTCTGTGATATAAAACCATTCATCAAACTTGTTCAGAATTCAACGTTGAATCTAATAATGCAATGAAATACAGGGTGTCCTATTTAAAAATAGTTATTTGTATGCTAAGGCCGCGAAATACCTTTTTAACGTACCGAAAGAACAGTTATCACCGAGGCCGCTTGCGGCCGAGGCAAGATAATCTTGAGGTCGTTAAAAAGTTTCGCGGCCATGGCATACACACTATTTTTCGTGCAATCGTTAAAATTATTAAAATAGATAGTTGTAAATAAATATATTATTGCTCTAAAATCAACAGCAGTTCAATTTATTTAACAATATCACCGTGTGCTATGGAAATGATATGTTTCAATATATACAAAATATTTTGACACTTCTTGTCAAAACGCAAAATGTCTGATACTGATAGCGATATTTCAGTACCTTCCACTCCTCCTGAACTCAAAAGCCTTGTAAATTCGGCGCTTTCCGTTTTAATACCCGAAAAATCTAAACGGCAGTACGAAAAATGTTACGGCGAGTTTAAAGATTGGTGTGACAAACAGAAGGTTAAGACGATGTCTGAAAACATTTTTGAAAGTGACGTTTGGTTTCGCGGCCGTTGCTATGGGTAACGGCCGCGAAATTAAATTTCGCGGACTGTGCTGAGAACGCGAAATGCTGACTTCGCGTGCGATTGCACGAAAAATAAATTTTTAGGTCACTGTGCTTTTTTGAGACACTCTATATGAATGAAACCTAAACCATTGAAGAGATCGAATGAAACCCTACAACTTATGTATTTAACATTTTTTGTAATATGGAAAATGATGAAGTTACGGGAGGGGCGACGGACTTTTAGTCCTCACTGTATAAATGTTTACGACTAGACACACATTGGTCCCAACATCATCTTAAGAAAATAATTCCTGTGTAAAAGTTCTTTTGGGTCAAGAAATCTTTGGGTATATTTTTTTAAGTGAAAATTGAACAGCTCGCATTTTTAGCAAAACAAAAAATTGGTTTTTGTATAGTTACCATAGAAACCCAAAATATTTCCGGAAATTTTTATCCTCCAGGGTACTCTGGGCGAAATCGAAAGTGGAAATTTTTCTGTCAAATATTTGAGATGTGATAGTTGACATTTTGCTCTTATGTAATAATGGAATTTCATTTTTCGTATTTTCATAATTACGTATTTACTAGATATTTCGAAAGTGTCTGAAAATATTTTGAGGACTCCTTGCATTTCAACAATGAATAGGTCTATCGATAAAAAAATGAGGTAGTTCAATCAAATGTTTTTTGACTACATGAATTTAATATTTGAAACAATTTTATTCAGCTTATCTTTTCGTGAAATTTCCAGAGGCTTCCTTCGTACTACGCTGATTGATTTCTCATTTTTATTTTCTTCCACTTGCATTTTTTATTCAGATAGGTAACATGAGTATTTCAATTATGGATGACTTCTTTCATCTTCACAAAGTTTTTCGCAATATGCATATTGTATATTTTTGTTGTTTTTCTATTATTTCTTATCTAATTATAAAGTATTTTCCGCAATATTATTTTTCTGAAACCTTGAAAACAACTTTACAACAATACGAACTAGAAATATCAAGCCCAACTGGTTAGTGGTTATCGTTAAGCTGTCAATGGGTACGTCTAACAGCATGCAGCAGCTGCAGCAACTTTTACGCTTCATGATAGACGGCTGACAGGTCTTCCAGCCGCTACAGATAAATGAAGCGCTTTAGTTTCCGCTGGATTTATTTGAAGCGGTTTAGAGGTTTGTAAACTGGACCATCTAGTAGACTCACGCTTTTAAGCTTTATCCAGCAAAGCGCTTTCCGCTTTTCTGTCATTGTTTCAACAAGAACCATTCATGTTATAACTTGTATTGTCTTGAATAATCTCCAAGTCAGATGAAATCAGCATTAATTTAATATATTTTAGTGTGAAATTTTCTTACCGAACCCCCGCGTGCTTGATGATGATGATGATATATATCGTACATAAGAATAAATTCTTGTTGACAAACACAGGTAAAATTATAATTACATGTAATATTAAAACTATTTAAATTTAAAATATATCCAAATAATAATGTAGGTTGAAATGTGTTGAATATAAAGTTCATTATTTTTAAATTAAAAAAGAAAACATCAAAATGAATCATCATGAAACTGCTAAACTGTAATATGCCTTATCACTAAGTAGTTTTTTTGTCATGTTTCTGAAAATATCGAAACTTTTTCCTCAATTTCACAAGGTAATTTGTTAAAAATATTCACCCCTTTATGGATCAGAGAGACTTTTATTAGATTTGTCATGGGAAAGGGAAGCTTTAAACTATTTGCGTTTTGACGAGTATAATAGGGGACATCATTTACTTCGTAATCTAATCTATTTTTGTGGATTAATGAAACCGTTTCTGATATACAAATTGAAACAATGGTCAGTATCCCATGTTCAATAAAGAGTGGTTCACATGAGTCCCTCAATTTTATTTTACACAGGTATCTAATTGATCGCTTCTGTAGTATAAACACTGACTGAAACAATTGGTTGTCACAAACTCCCCAAAATGATATACCAGAACGCAAATGGGATTCCACAAGTGCGTAATGAACTGATTTTGCAGCAGCAAGTCCCAACTCATTAGAACCACCCTCAAAACATAACAACCAGATGCCAATTTTTTATTCAAGTTTCTTATGTGCTCTTCAAATTTCAGATTCGTGTCCAAGTAAACTCCCAGAAATATTGCTGTGTCCTTATTTACTAATATTTGACTACCTATATTCACATCCAGTATCACAGTTTGGTTTTGGTATTTAGTGAAAATAAATTAGAATCACACCAGTCTTTGATTAGGACCATGTCATCACACACATTATATCGAGGAGTCTTTCTTCATCTATATGGTCCCATAATATGGTTTTTTCACCTGCAAATAACGTTAAATTTCCCGAAATTGGTTGAATTTAAGGTCATTTATATACAAAAGAAAAAGTGTAGGACCCAGTACAGAGCCCTGGGGCACACCTCATTCCAATTGTATCAGAGGTAGTGGATAATTTTACACACTGCTTTCTATCAGAGAGATAAGATCTGAACGTTCAGAGTGACTCCCCCAAATCCATTTCGATTAAGCTTCCGCAGCAAAATGTGATGATCTACACCATCGAATGCTTTCGAAAGATCACACAGCACCGCCGTGACAGCTTCTTTACCATTTTTTAATAAATCATTGACATCAGTCTGTGGATGGCATTATTTGTGCTCTATGAATTCTGAAAAACAAACTGCTCTGCACTCAATATTCTATTAATCGTCAAAAATTCCACAATTCTCTTCTTCACTAGTTTTTCGATAATTTTTGCAAGTTTAGAAATCACAGATATCGGTCTGAAGTTGGAGGGATCTTCTCTGTAACTTCCTTTATGAAGAGGAATCATAACAGAGGTTTTCAGTAACGTCGGAATAATTCCAGTTTCAAATGTGTCATTTAGGAAGGCTTTCAAATATCCTTATAGAGATATCATCTAAACTAGCAGCATTCTTATTTTTTATAGAAGAAATTACTTCTGTCGATTCATATGCCTTAGAAGCATAGAGTATTAGATTTTCGTAATCGTGGATGTCCCTCAGGTAGTCTAATGGATCATATCTTGGAAATATATTTTCTGAAAGCTTTTCAGCAACTGTACTGTAATAATTATTGATAATATTAGGTACAATGAGTTTTCGAGTTTCGAGTTTCGTGGTCTACCCTTGAGCTCATCACTATGGTCCAGCTTTCTTTCACTTTGCTTTTTGCCTTTGTAATTCTGTTATTGTAATACATATCCTTCGCGGCTATGATTACTTTTCTATATGTTTTTCTGTACAAGCTGTAATGATTGTAAAAGAAATTGTTTTTTTGTAAAGGACCCCGCACATTTCTTATGGGAAATGGCTTTCCGTGAATTTGGCTGAATTTTTTGTATTTTGTAGTTCTTGATGAGCTGATCAAAAGTGTCCATAGCAACAAAGCTCAAAAATGGACATTTTTCGAGATATGGAGATTTGAAAATAGATTTTTTCCATCTTTTTTAGTATTTAGTCATCAATCCGATAGCTCTTATTTCTTGATTGGATGGCATTTGAATGTTCGGAGCCCCCAATCCGACTGAGAAATGGTCTTTCTCAGTTATGTTAGGCACCGCCATCAAACAATTTTCATACACTGCTCCACACTGGTTATGAAATCAGGTACTATTTCCAAGATCTTCCATACATCTTTTTATGCTACAAAATAGCGCCAGTATAATTTTAATGGTCAAAAAACGATATATGTTGGGTAGTTTTTGAAGAGAGACCATAATAACTGATACTGAATATATCTAATGTTCAATAATATCGAGCATGTTTTCTAAAATGTTCATAACGAGGCTCAGCTAGCTTCGATGAAAAAGATGGACAAATCATTATACTGTGTTCACAGAGACAACAAATGTGATCACTATCGATGTCATTTACATGAGATTACGTGATTTATTTCTCGCAAATCTCGATAATCTGACAATGGTGTGCAAAGACATTTTCCTCAGGGTGGCTCGTAATGGATGATACACAGCCATACAAATCCGTGAAAATGTCTGCATCTGTGATACTTTGTAGTACTTTCCAGGTAGAATAGGAAAGTTCAGGTTTTGGAAGCAAACAATGAATGGATCTTTCGATATTTACCACCGAATTCTTGATAATACTATTTTATTTATAAATGTTGCATTAGAGTTTACACTTTTAATTGAGTATCTACTCATATGATCGTTTGCAAAATGAATGAGTAGATCAATCAAAAACAATGTAATAGTAGGAGTAAAAATCAGAATAATAATGATATTAAATAAAAAACAATAATAATCCATATTATGAGCGAAGCGGAATTATTTTTCCATTATATTCTTGAAATGATTTATGACTGTGTCAGGTTCGTTGATTATAATTATAGTTATATGTTACCAGTAAATTGCTAAGATAGTTTATTTATTTTTTTATATAATATCATTTTTTTTTCTTTGGTGTTTTGGCATCGACTGCTTTGGTCATTAGCCACGTGTTCTGGACAGGCCTTGTTACTAACTCCATGCGCCACCTTAGGAGCAGCACTGTTAATTGGAACTCAACAGTGAATAGTGCAGGACTCACCCCAGTCCATCCACGATATTTGAATAATTTAATCGGTCAAATTAAATTAAAAAATCCCAGCCGTAACTGGGGCTCGAACTCCGGACCTTTCGACCCAAAGTCGGACGCTCTAACCACTGCGCCACGCCCCGATATATAATATCATTATTATTATTAGTATTATTATGAATGCTACTTTTACTATTATAATGATTTTGAATGATCTACTCATTCATTTTACCAAAAATCATATAGTTTCAAGAGTTCGGGGGCAAATATCGGAAGTTCCATTCATAGTTTGCTTCCAATCATCTAAACTTCCTTATTCTACCTGGAAAGTACTACAAGGTATCAAAGTTGCAGACATTTTCACGGATTCGTTTGGATGTGAGATGCTATCATCCATTTAGAGCCACCCTGATAAAAATGTCTTGGCACACCATTGTCTGATTATCGAGATTTGTGTGGAATAAATGACATAATATATGTAAATGACATCAATAGTGATCAGAATTATTATCTCTGACGATACATGATTATGATTTTTCCATTTTCCTCCATTAAAGCTCTCTGAATATGAAAATTTTGGAAAGCATATTTGATATTACTGGGCATCAGATATATCTAGAATCAGTTATTTCAGAGAATACCCAACACATGTTGTTTCTTGAAAATATGAATCATTCTGGCGTTATCTTGTAGCATGAAAAGTTGGATAGAAGATCTTGGAATTAGTACCTCATTTCATGTCCAGTGTGTAGCAGTGTATGAAAAATGATTGATGACGGTGCCGAATGTAACTGAGAAATACCATTCCTCAGTCGGGTTCTGGGCGCCGAACATTTAAATTCCATCCCAATAACAAATGAAAGCTTCCCGATTGATTTGCAAATACTACAAAAAACTAAAAAATCCATTTTGAAAGCTCCATATCTCGAAAACTGTCCATTTTTGAGGTTTGTGGCTATGAACACTTTTGATCAGCTCATCAAGAACTACAACATACCAAAAATTCAGCCAAATTCACGGAAAGCCATTTCCCATAAGAAATGTGCGGGGTCCTTTCCTAATATAATGAAGAGTTCGTATATTTTTAGAGAAGATTCGATTTCAATCCATTATCCTCGGTTTTAGTTTTTTCTAGTTAATTTTTAGCTTGGGAAAGGCACTCTCAAAGTTTTCAACTAGGCATTCATAAAAATATTCAAAAGGTTCTTCTCTATATATCGAATCCCAGTTAGTATTAGCCCATAATTGAGAAAACTTATTATAGTTTGCAGAACTGTAGAGGCGGCCATAGCAGGAAATTTATCTCGAAAGTGAATTTTTTGAGAAAATTCATGTACTCCAAAAATTTCCGGCAATAATTCAAGCACTTGGGAGAGTGAAAGTAAAAATATTTGGCGCACTTTGCCCTTCTTCTGGTGAGATATTAAAGATTCTGCCAGGCATTTTAATACGAGTTTCTCTAATAAAACTTTGTCGAGTGCTTTGCCAGAAGTAAATTGTTCTTAAATCTGGTAGAGTAATGGACCTTTCCAAGAGATATGAGGTAACACTGAAATTAGAAAGTAAATACGCTAATATCACTCGGGATTTTTTATTTATTTTTTCTGACCGCTAGTTTATCTATAATCAGAAGAAAAGTGGTTTCGTGACGTCACGTTCATCAAAACTAAACTTGGCAACGTTGTTAAAGTTGTGCACCAAATTCTCATTCAAATATAATGTGTCGTATGACAGTTGTCATTGGATACCAAATGGGTTCTTTCGTCTGTTTCACGGTGCGATCAATAAGAATAGTTTGTCTCTGTCTAACTCATTTGCCTACCCATTTGATACAAGTGAAGCAGTTCCATCAGATCTAAACTTCAACGAACACTACCTTGATTTATTTTTTGAGGTTAATGCGGTTTTCTAAATTTTGAGAGCTTTTGTACCTGTATCCCTGCTATAACTGAACATGTCGAAAAGGTGCTTTGTACCCGGTTGTCTGAACACCAGTGCAAATTCCAATAAACAATTTTTTTTATGCACCTAAAGATGAAGCGCGTCGGAAAATGTGGTTCGAAACAGTGAATAAATCTTTTGTGAAAAGTGGAAATATATGTTTTTGTGAAGAACATTTCCAAGTGAGTACTTTACGTTGTGTTATTATTGTATTCAAAGCAGAGTTCAAGGAAAAATTTAAAATACTAGTCATTGCAAAAAAGACCTTGAAATATCAAAATGAATGTGGATTGTTGAATGTAAATAAAATAAACATTAACCTCACAACTCCATATATCTTTTGACAATTGAGAACTGTCATTATGATTTGCTGTGTTGTCAATGCTCGTTCTTCATCAAAATAATGGTCCGTTCAGAAAATTTGAAACTTACAAATACAATAAAAAATAGCTAATATGTGGATTTTTATCTATGAGTTGATCAAGTGACAATGTATTGATTATTTCTCAACAGCTTATATCATACTAGAAGTTATATTTTTAAGGAAAACGGTATTGTCTGTTTCGGAACGTGGATTATAGTGGGAGGTATTTCTGATGAACGTGACGTCAGCGACACACTTTCAAATGTGATATTTTTTTTAAATGGAAGAAAAATAATGGAACTTTTTGTTAAATGGACTTTTCAGACTAACAACTATCGATTTAAACGAGTTTTGTAATTTATTTTCTGTAAATGTAAAGGTCCATTATGCTTCGGTTTGTTGTAATAAAAATTGTTATGAACATAGAACGATGTTTTGTATATGTAAGTATAAACTGCAATTGATATTTTATTATTTTCCAGTCTCCCTGCATGAATATCCACTGGGAAGATTATGGAGGATTTTTGAAAAATAAATATTCTTGAACAATCAGTACCAGCTCCCCAATTCATTATACCATATCGAATTTGATAGTGAAAATTCGCGTAATACAGAGTAAGTGGTATTTTTTTACTGCAGTGTCCCTTCAATGACCTCAAGGCATAGCAGGTTGATCTCAATTTACACCAGAGATTATGTGAGTTTCCCAGTTTAACTTTTGATCAAAGATCTAAACAACGTTTTGAAATTTGAACCTATGTGCGTATTGTTACATGTAGTCTGATTATGTCTTCGATGGGGTATAATAAATACTATTTTTCAGTTATTCAAATTATTGTGAAAAATTTCTGGCTATTATAAACACCGAGTGTATACCTCTTCAGCTAAAATTAGTGTCATCGGCATAACAAACCATATATACGTTTGGAACATATTAGTGAAAATTTAATAAAAGAGGCCCAAGAATAGACCCCTGAGGCACCACTTGACTATCGCTACCAGTTTTACTGAAACTATTATTGATTTGCACCATATTCTTACGATTCGTTAGGGACGATTTATTGAAATCTAGTGATATGCCTCGAACGCTCCCAGGTAGCACATCATATCGGCTGAATCTTGGTTCCATATTGGGCCAATATAGATATATTGTAAATGAAAAATCAATATTGGTCCAATATGGGTGAATATTCAAAAAACAATATTATATTAATAATATTGGTGGAATATTGATTGAATAATTTCTACCAATATCGATAATACAATATTGGTTATATATTGTTTACCACATCTAGAATAAATATTGCAATCCAAATATTCCAGTCATATTGACTATAGGGGAAAAAAGTTTGTTAGAATATTGGTTGAATATCATTTCCACTTTATTTGACAAATTGTAATAACTCATATTGAGTCAATATTAGTTGAATGATATTTACCAATACCGATAAAACAATATTGTCTTCAGAACGTCTCCTATAAACAGCCTACTCTTTGAACTCGGTGAGTTACCATTAAACTTAAGAAGACAGGAGTTGAGTCTAGCATACGCAGGAAAACTTCAAGCTCAAAGTATTCGTCCAACAATTCACCCCCCATTCCAGCAATATCCGAAGTTGCATCTTCCATTCTATGAAAGGAATAAACGCTCCCTCACTCTGATTCAGGTTCAGCAAATGCCCCCAACTGTATCTAGCAACACATACAGAACTCCACCATGGCTCATTCCCCTACCCTGCATAAATACTCAGTTAAATTATCTTAACAAAAACGATACGAATCCCTCACTGTTTCAAATAGGCTATCAAACCATGATATCCCAGTATCCCACACATCAACAGATCTAAGACAAATAGTGGTGTAGCTTGCGCATTTGTTACAAATAACGAGGTCCAGAAATTCAAAATATCTGAAACTGCTACCATTCTCACAGGGGAACTTTTTGCAATATACAAGGCACTTTGTTACGCAAAAATATCACCAGCACAAAACTTCGTGATCATAACAGATTCTATCAACTCTCTCCACACAGTTTCCAAAACATACACCCAACATCCACTGGCTAAGTTGATCAAAGAGGAGCTAAAAATATTCGAAACCAAAAACATAGTTTTTCTTTGGGTTCCCTCACACACCGGAATAAAAGGAAATGAACAAGCTGACACACATGCCAAAGAAGCCCTAGAAGATCCAGATATTACTACCTGCTTTGAAGCCATAGCACCAGATTTGAAATATTTTTTCCACTCTAGGATTGTTGAAACATGGAACCGAACATGGCAATCAAAAGCCTCAAAACTCAAAGAAATCAAACCAACATTCCATCCATGGTCGTATTCACCAACTAGTCGTTTCCATCAGGTAGTCATCACTCGTCTTCGCCTAGGCCACACACGTATTACGCACGAATATTTACTGGCAAAGCTTTTCCAACCGGAATGTTTCATATGTGAGGTCCCATTATCAATAAAACACATTCTAGAGGAGTGTCCTCTTTTTGAAATCGAAAGACGGAGCAACAAAATTCCGAATAATTTAAGTGAAATCTTCAAGAGTTGTGCCATAGACAATATCATTTCTTTTTTACGGGAGACAAATATCCTTTTCAGAATTTAATTATGTTCTCCAAAACTATAATGATATAAATGTATTTATTGTAATTGTTGCCTAATGTATATTACCGCTAATAGCCGATTGGCTGATGCGGCTTTTCTTTAAATAAAAAAAATAAAAAATATTGTCTTCACATCGTTTTTAACATCTAGAATAAATATCGCAATCCCAATATTCCCCAATATCGATTCTAGGAATAAAAACTATATTGTATCTCCAAGTGTGATTACACATTGGTTGAATATCATTTCGCCAATATTCAACAAATATTATTAATTAATATTGGGTCAATATTGGTTCAATAATATTTATCGATATCGTTAGAACAATATTGTCTTCATATTGTTTCCTACATCTAGATTGAGATGAAATTTGAATATTGGCCGAATATTCAATGAAACATATTGAACTTATATCACGATCAAACCTGGATAAAAATCCGCTAGGTGGCTCTACATATAGAACGTTTTCTAAAACCTACGAAAGTATATTAAATACTTCCCATGACTTGTTTTCAAGACAGCTCACTTGGTGGTTATGGCGACTCTGGTGTCACCTTCATCAACTAAAGGACATTTAATAATTTACCAAGGTATATTGACATCCACCAATATATCCAAATAGATATTTTGAGGCCATTATTGCTTCAAGAATATTTCACCAAAACTATTTCTAAAATATTCAAACAATATTCGACCAATATCGCAAAATGTTCACATTTTACTTTTCGACAATATAACTTTTAAATATTGTGCCAATATTGTCAGAATATTGTATCAGCGATATTGTACCAATATCGCCGAACATTTTGAGGCCAATATTAGTTCAAGAATATTTCGCCAATATTATTCAAGTAATATTGGACCAATATCGCCGAATGTTCACATTTTTTTTCTCGCCAATATTGCATTTCAAATATTTCGCCAATATGTTCACAATATTGTACCAATATTTTACCAATATAGGTGTGCTACTTGGGCTATATCAGTTCAGTTTCTCAAGTAAGAGTTGATGGTCAACACAATCGAAAGCTCGAGAAAAATCAATGCATAAACCAAGGGGAATTAACTTTGACACAATGGCAACAAAAATCTGAATATTCAAATCTGTTATAGCTGTATCTAAGCCCCTGTTTTTGACGAATCCGTGTTGGTTACTGGAAATTATATTATTCCTCAAACAGAAGTTTGAGAGTAAGGCCATGTCAAGGATCTTTGATACCTATACTTGACAGCAAGTTAATCGCTCTGTAACTGGATTATTTATTCATAGAAATCACTTGCAAAATTGTTCTTGTAGAACATTTCATATAGAATGCAACAGAAGTAATTCGATTGTTTTCGGAATCTCAGGCAGGAAAGTAGTTTTTGATGTTCTAGTTTCTGAGAAAAGATAATGTTTTGTAATGTTCCGAAAATATGAGAACAAGGAAACTAGGTGGAATTTTGTTTTGATTCAAGATGCCGTTATGATGATTCTCAAACGGCTCCTAATCAGAATACAGTACGTCATAGGCGTGACTTTTACTAAAATTTCCATTCCTCAAACAATCATGTCAGATGATTGCGAGACAAAAATGCGTTCCTTTTTCCCGCCATTGGAGAGACATACCAGGTTGTTAGGGATACTGAGGCCTTGTATATGAGCAAAGAAACTTTTTCCAGACCATTTTATACGCGTGAATATAAATAACGATACCATAACAGCACGAGCATTGACAAAAAAGTGAAAAATAAATCATACATGAAGCAATGACTGATTGTCAACTTTCAAAAAATCCAAAGAAATCAAACATGACTCACCAAACTAAGACTTACAACTCAAGCATTGTTTATATAGAAGTAAGATAGTTAGTCAATGCCTGTGTAATTGGTGTTGGACGCAAACGCGGGTGTCATCTAGCGTGATTAGTTACAAACATGAATATTTGACGTCATTTTAATGCAGGTTCCTTCAAAAAACCCTGATTTTAATGCTGTCCCATTGTTTCAATCAAGTTACTACATGACTTGGAGGCCAGATCACAGAAGTTACGACATGACATGGATGCGAGCTCACTATCGCCATCTACATGTCGCATCCATTTTGATCCAATTATAATCCCATAAGGTTGACTAACTATATTCTATATAAACAATGACTCAAGTAATTGTGATGTTTATACACGATAACACAGAAATTTCTGAAATTGAAGAGGCAGAGGTTTCTCGTGAAATATCTAGATTGGTAACTTGGACGAAACTCTCCCAACCCCCAATACCAATCCACTGCCACTGTTTCTTGCTCTACAATATCGATATTATCTGACTTATTCACTCCAAATAACTTTTCGATGCAAATTTTCTTATTTTCGATATATCGTGAATATACAATTCAATTTGTGGATGAAAATTTTCCTTTCAATTTTAAATTATTGATATCTTATATAATGAAGGAACTGGATCAAAGAAAGTTATTCGGAAAGTATGTAGCTAATCATAAAATAACCTCTGGGGAAAAAATTACGTGACTGAAAAATATAAAATACTTCCCTCAGAACGAAATCCCAAACAAAGTCAACAAGGATGGGAAATTAATGCTATGAATGAAAACTGGCTGGCTTTTTAGAATAGGAATTAAAAATCTGTAGAGTTCACGCAAACAAAATATTTTTTTCAAGGACAAATGATATCACACTCCCAAGTATCACAAACCTATACCAATAAAGATGAATCAACCTGTACAGTCCCTCGATTCCACAAATCGTAAGACACTTTTTCAGAATATGCTGACCAAATGAAACATTGAGAGGTAAAAAGGATTTTAGATTTTCGATGTTCATATATTACATCACAAGACCTACATCGATCAAACTTTCAAAATAATTTGATAAAAACTTGAGAATGCCAAGCGATCCAGGATTTTTATTTTGTAATTATTTTGCATGAAACTATTTGCCAAAAAGCATTATAATCCATTTGAAGGTCGTGTGGTTAAACGGCTATATTATTTCCTTAGTTTAAGGCCAACGACAAAGAAGTTTATTGATAAAAATTTTTGACATTTGCTAACAATTTTGGGCACCCCAAGAATGAGTGATAAACGATAAAACGGAATCCAATATGGAAGAAAACATTTACATACTTGAACAGAATTTATTCAAAAAAGTATTGTGTCTGATTGGTCTGTTTCATGATGAGGGAAATAATCACTTATATTATTTGAGGCATAAGATGTCCGGAGGACTGCTCATTGCTAATATCCTATACAATAGGAAAAGTTGGGTCGAAAATCAGAAAACAACTACTTTCCTGGCTAATGCCACGACCAACATTGAATTACATCAGATGAAATGGATTTGGTCATCGAATCATTCGTTACAGTCATTAGTTATTGACTGCTAGACCTACCCTATACTGATGAGGGGCAACACCCCGAAATCGATATATAGTCCGAATGTTTCGATGAACATTTCCATGCAACAAGCAATTGCAGAGATAACCTTGTAGGAACTCTGCACGGAAATTTCATCAGATGTAAATCAATGTTCGTCGTGGCATTAGCCAGGAAAGTTGTTGTTTTCTGATGGATTTTCGACCCAACTTTTTCTATTGTATAGGATATTAGCAATGAGCAGTCCTCCGGACATCTTATGCCTCAAGTCATAAGCTCATTGTTTGTGAACTACGGTTTTCTTCTCCGACTTATATTTATGTTCACAAGAATTAATTTCACTGAACTCTTTCCCTGTTCTGCAGAAAACAGAACTTGGTATGGTACAACATAATTTTATTCATCAAGCTCCTCCTCGTGAATTTCCTTTTTTCCTTTTCTTTCTCATGCATATAATTATTATACAATACCTAGTTATTTTTCAGTTATTAGATAGTTTTCAATACTTGTTATAGTTTTCCTATCCATGTAAAGAGGCATACCTTGTATGTTTGGATTTGTAAAAGTAAATAAATAAAAATTAAATAAGTATATTTATGGGGGCATTTCTATGTTTATATTGATGTCAAAAATGGCATAGGAAAAATGCTGAAAACTTTCATGGAATTTTTAGAACTATATCAATGTAACAAAATTTTGAACATCAATAACCGTACTCTAGATCTCGTTGTAGCAAAATCTGCTTGTAATGTTGATCGGGACATGGATCCACTAGTGGATAATAATAATAATAAAGTTTATTCACCAAGAAAAAAATTACAAGAGTGTGTATACATTATTGAAGTAAATAAACAAGGGGTACCACAGAAGCTTTGGTTCCAAAGGAACCGTCGCTTGTAAGTGGTTTCATGTTGTGTATGTTCCATCATAATAAGTAGGCTTCATTGCTGAATAAAAACAAACATTATACGTTATGAAATATATAAATATATAATATGAAAATAGATATAAAATATGAAAATGAAAAGATGTGGAATTGTAAAAATATAAAATTATAACAATGTAAAAGTGTAAAAATTTAAAAAATATGAAATAGTTAAAATATAAAATGTAAAAATGTAAAATCTAAACATTTAAAAATATGAAAATATAAAAATGTAGAATATGAAATGTAACAATGTGAAAACGGCAAAGTTTAAAATCCAAAAATGTACGAATTTAAAAATATAAAAAAAGAAATAACATAAATACATAGATATACAGGGTGTTAATTAAGTACGTTAAAAAACTTCGGGAGGTGATTCTTTGAAGGTTTTCAGGACGAAATGTTCATATAAACATGTGTCCCAAACGGCTTGGTTTTCGAGATACAGGGTGATAAAAATAATTTTTTTTCAAGATTTTTTAGAGTTAACTTCGACATTTTCTACAATAATCAGTTCAAATTAGGCAAGTACAATCCATTCAATAGTACGCACGATACAAAATAATGCATTTCTCAAATAATTCACAGGGTCCTCCTTTTTTCAGAGTCAAGGTTTGTTCAACCCTTCAGAATTTTTTTTCCGCCGCCACTGACATATTATGAGAAAGGAATAATGAATGTTGTTTCATTTAACATCTTTTTGCTCTTCTGATGTTTTTCATTTACTTGTACGGTTCAGGAGTTACAATGAAAATATTAACGCAAACATTTTCCAGTAACGCATAACATAAAGAAATTTGAGAAGCAAATAGTCTAACAAACTTGAAGGGTGATTCTTTGAAAGGTTTCAAGATGAAAAGTTCATATAAACATGTCCCAAGCGGCTTGGTTTTCGAAGTACAGGGTGATCAAAATACATTTTTTAGGAGTTTTTGGAGTTTACTTCGAAATGTTCGACAATAATCGATCCAAATTAGTTCAAATTGGACAAGTACAATCCATTCAATAGTGCGCATGATATAAAATAATTCATTTCTGGAAGTGTCATTGCCACTCTCCAAAGATTAGCGCGTAACGCATTACGTCATTTTGTTCTCATTACACAAATAGCTATTTTCTGCTCGTGTAGAGAAAATGTAATGTTATGGAGCTCCCATACATTTTTTACCATAACTCAGGTTGAATATGTATTGCACAAAGTTAATTATGGCAAAATAATTTTGGACATTTTCAATAGTGAATAACTTTATTATCAAATACTAGAGCAAAGTAACATAAATTCCCTAGGAATAAAATTAAGTTCAGAAAAGGACCATTATTGAAATTGATATGTCAGAGCAGCTGCTGGAAATGGCCACCGCCAACTTCAATGCATGCGTTTATGCGCCTAACCATAGACTGGCAGACACGCTCAAAAATACCAGGAGTGTTTCTTATAATTCCGCATGACTCCTGTATGCGATTCCTCAGGTCTTCTTCACTTTGAACTGGAGTTCGGTACACTAATGATTTAAGGTGCTCCCAGAGGAAAAAATCAAGTGGATTCATATCGGGTGACCTTGGTGGCCAAAGTTGTGGCCCACCACGCCCAATCCAGCGATCAGAATAATTCTCTTCTAAATATTAGCGTGCAACCAATCTGAAGTGTACTGGAGCACCATCATGCATAAACCAAATTCCAATTCTTTCCCTCAGTGGGATCTCTTCTAGGAGTCCAGGTAAGATGAATTCAAGAAAATGTCGATAATGGTCACCATTGAGTCTATGAGGCAGAAAATGTGGCCAGATAAGGAAATTCCCTACAATTCCAACCCAAACATTCACAGAAAACGTCTCTTGAAAATGGTTTTCAATCACGGCGTGTGGGTTTTCATCAGCCCACATATGATTGTTGTGAAAATTAATAATGGCTTTACGGGAAAAGCATGCCTTATCGGTGAATAACACTTGAGATAAAAACCATGGATTTTCCAACAATTTATTTCGAATCCAAGTGAAAAAAGTTAATCTCTTTGGAAAATCCCTTGGCAGAAGAGCTTGAACACGCTGTATGTGATAGGGATAAAGTTGTTGCTCTTTTAAAATTTGCCATACCAATACATGGGTTACGTTAAACTGTGCCGCAATTTGTCTTGTACTGGTGTCTGGATGCTGCTCAATTTCGTTAAGTACAGCTTCTTCTATCTGAATTGTTCTAACTCTCCTAGGTCTTCCTATGAGAACAGCAGACCTCTTGAAAGTACCTGTTTCACGACGACGGGAGTGAATATTGATGAACATTTGTGTGCTGGGAATATGACGTTGTGGAAATCTTTCTAGATACATTCGTCTGGCGGCACGAGCGTTACCATCAGCCATTCCATACATTAAGTGCATGTCTGCCATTTCTGAATTTGTATATTCAACCATTTTATCCAAAGGAATATTGAATGAATCTGCTTTATAGCTTGCACTAATGAAGAATTAACAATGAGACAGTTTCTTAACTTCCGATAACTGTCAAGTTGTTGATATTTAAATAAATGAATTAATATCAAAGCCCACTTTGCTATTTTTATGAATTCAAATTGATTACAAAATTTCTGCGTTACTGCAGAAGAAAAAACAAACCGAAATTTCTGATAAAATAATGTACTCCGTACGGAAACAAAAATTTGTTTGATTTAGTTTTTCGGAGTTATGACCAGAGATTCATAAATGAAAATCAAATGTGTAATGATCTGCGACTATTAGATAAACCCTATTAACTATCTTCCATTACAGGATTACCTTTCGGAAGTTTTTTATGTTGAAAAGGAAACGTTCAATTGAAAACTAAAAATTTCTTTTTTTAAAATAACAAAAAATTTGTATGAGTTCTCTATCAAGACTGATGGGTAAAAACATTTTTAATCAAATATCTCAATGAAAATGCACATTTTTACCATCAGAATCGTCAGGTTGAAAGTTAAGGTTTTCCCAATATCTGTCAGATCTAGTTTAATATCCAGCGTACCGCAGTGACGGGGAGATAGTAGTTTTCTGTTAGATATCACAAAAAGAAATCACATCTTTACAATAACAAGCTTTTATTTAGCTTCACTTGTAACTAACTAACAAACAATTTAATAAAAGTTGAATTTGACCCGCTTCTAATACTCCGATTAATTTGAAATTTGGCAGGTTTCCGTAATTCCGGTGACAATTCATTAAAAAAATGTTTGTTAAAAAACAAAATGGCGGCTCCAATATGGCGGACGAGTTTTGTGATTATGATCCGATTCTGTTCAAAATTGGTATGTGATGGTTTTTGGGTTGGAGATTTTCAGTTTCACATAAAAAATAAACTAAAATGTTAAAAATGAAAATTATAAAAAGAAAACATTTTAAAGTTTTTATACAATACACTGAAAAGGAAAAAATAATTCATTTCATTGTTTGATCTAGGTAATCTTGTACAGAAAGATTTTGATACTCACAGAATAACCTACAAAAAGTGAAACAAATTATTTTTTCATTTTCATTGCATTTGTATAAAAGCTTGTCTTTATATTTTTTGTTGTATAATTTTTATTCATCGTAGATTTTTCTAATTCTGAAAAAATATTTCCATCAATTTACAATAATTGAAAATGTTTAATTTTCAAATTTTCTAATGTTATGCCACACTGGAAAATGTTTAAATTAATATTTTCATTATAGCCCCTGAACCGTACAAGTAAATGAAAAAATGCAAGATATCAAAAAGATGTTAAATGAAACAACATTGATTATTCCTTTCTCATAATATGTCAGTGGCGGCGGAAAAAAAAATTCTGAAGGGTTGAACAAAGCTTGACTCTGAAAAAAGGAGGACCCTGTGAATTATTTAAGAAATGCATTATTTTGTATCGTGCGCCCTACTGAATGGATTGTACTTGCCTAATTTGAACTGATTATTGTCGAAAATGTCGAAGTTAACTCTAAAAAATCTTGAAAAAAATGTATTTTTATCGCCCTGTATCTCGAAAACCAAGCCGTTTGGGACATATGTTTATATGAACTTTTCGTCCTGAAAACCTTCAAAGAATCACCTTCCGAAGTTTGTCAACGTACTTAATTAACACCCTGTATATCGACTTGTACAATAAAACATGAAAATACATTAGTATGAATAATAATAATTACAAATAATAAGTGGACCATTCTTGTTTTGATAGAAGATTATAAAATACCCGACCATCAAATTTTTTAAGTTAGTTTTTGATTGACAAAATCATGTAATTTGATCCTTCCAAACCGATTTGTCATCATCATTAGAGAATATGAGTGATTTACCGTATATAATTCTTAGTATCCATCTTTGAATAACGTTTTAAGTTTTCTAAGTGCGTATCATTCATACCCCCCCCCCCCAGCCCACAATACCGTAAGTTAGATGTGATTGGACAAGTGCATAATATAATAACGTGAGATGTTTTGTATCATTATAATCTTTAAGATATTTGAATCTATATAACATACCTCTCAACTTACTTATTAACAATATTCTTTATGTGAAGGTCCCACATAAGGTATCGGTCAATAACAATACCTAAATATTTGATCGTGGCAGCTTAAGGGATTTCTGAATTTGGTCCAATTACCAAAGGGCCCATATTTGGTAATCAACTAGAATACGAGGAAAATGGTAAGTATTTTGTTTTTTTCAGGTTGAGAGTTAGTGTATTATATCTAAACCACTTTTCTATAACTATAAAATCATCCTCCACTTCTGCTTTCAGGGTGTCCCATGAATTCGCTTCATAGAATATAGCAGTACCATCTGCAGAGCTCAAAATTCTGCCTTTGGTTCTCAAAGTTAGTAAACTGTTTATATACAGAGTGAACATCAAGAGTGGGCCGACTACAGTTCCTTGTGGAACACCGTATGTCACAAAACTCACCACCAATACTTACTTTCTGTTCACGATCTGTTAAAAAACTTTTCAATGTTCCGTAGATATTTCCTCTTATGCCGTAATTGTCTAGCTTATCGAGTAGTTTTCTGTGGCACACGGTATCAAAGGCTTTAGAGAGATCAACAAAAATACATAAGGATGGTTTACTTTTATCCAATGAGGTGGCCGTGTGGGTAGAGCGTTCGCCTTTGGAGCGAAGGGTCGAGGGTTCAAAGCCTCGCATGGTCATCGGTCTCGTGCATGGCATCACACGTCTTCCCTAGCTCACACAAGTCTCTCGAAGACTTCCGAGGGTTGCGCGTAGGGATGCAATCGGTTGACGGAAATAACAATTTTAACAACAACAATTTTAACAATTTTAACAATTTTAACAATTTTAACAATTTTAACAATTTTAACAATTTTAACAATTTTAACAATGAACATCACCACTCCACACTACCCAATTTCATAACCTCACATAATTGTTTCAATAACTTCTCAAACTTTTGTGGTATATCATAAATTCCAATTTTCCTATGATTATTCAACTTGTCTCATCCTTTGAAGCAAACAGATGTAAACACTGCATGCCACCATTCGAACTATACTATCTATAATAGTTTCGACACAACTATTCCTCCAAAATCTAATCGTACTCATAGGCCTTGTTCACACCAATTATGATGTAAAATATTCAGGAGAAAGATCGAGCCAACAAAAACTATAAAAAGTATACTACATATTTTTATCTCTCTAAGAGCTGAAGTCAATCTACAAATGAACGAAGTCTATAAAAAATTCATCGATCATAGTGAAAATAGTATTCACGAAAATCCAAGTATATTTTGGAATTTTATTCAAAATAGAAAATGCAAATCTAAGATTCCTGACTTCATAATGGATGACAATAATAACTATTCCGAACCTCAAAAAATTGTTGACGCATTTGCGAATTATTTTAAGAGTGTATTTATCCGGATATCTTCCACGGTACTATCAAAAACTTCCCAAACAATTTTCCGGCCCTAATATCGATCACATCAACGAAATTAATGTAATTAAGGCCTCTCAAAGACTAAACAATAAAATAATTATTAGGCCAGACCACATACCAAGTTTTCTAGCGAAGGCTTGCATCCACCCTTATTGAAAAAGCCATGTGTGACCAATATTGCATACTTCTCACAACATGTATCACATGCTTTGTTAGAAAACAACAGCCCCCTCCAGCTCGGGAGTACCACAAGGATCGAAATTTGTACCTCTTCTATTCCTACTCTTTTCGATGACTTTTGGCTAAAAAAATTTACTGCTCCAGACTTTTTCACACCGATGACCTAAGGCTCTACAAAGTAATTGACAATTATGATGATTGCCTAAATTTACAAAATGAAATCGATATGGTATTCGATTGGTACTCCAGGTATAATTTACATTTAAATTTATCAAAATGTCATATCTAATCATTTTCTAGTAGGAGAAAAACGTTACAGAGTTTTCCAACGTTATTAATTATAATTCAATTAGACAAGTGAATGAAATGTCAGATCTTGGAATTACTTTTGATTATGAACTCACTTTCATTTCCCATATAGATTCCATCAGCAAATAGAATGTTAGGTTTCAGAATGAGGAGTACAAAAGAGTTCAATAATATAGATACAATTTCAACACTATTCAACGCTTGCATCATATAGAAGCGGCCGAAAAAATGCGTAAATGTTTGTCTTTCATGATTCACAGGAATATATCCTCAAAGAGGAACTCATTATTATATTCTTCTGAATCAGTTCTATGTAATATTGCTAAATACACGACTTCTTGTTATGATATAATTTGTTTGCAAATTGTTACATAATAATATCTCATGAGCCTCTCTTTCACAAAAGATCAATTTCCACACTCCTCTCCAGAAATGAATTGACATGTTAATGTGATTATTGTTGGAGCAATGCTCAACTTTGAATATTTGAATAACAGTTTTTATATAAGTTTGGCAACGCTGCTTATTCTACGAATTGATTTTCGAATATTGGAATAGCAAAAAAGGGCATGTGAAACCTTTTACTTCGAAAAAGGTAACAGTGCCTTGATATTTTTAGACGTGTTAAACTGAAATAGTGTAAAACCATGAAAAGTGAATGTGTTGGTGAAGCAGATACGCTGGAAAGGAATACCACAAACTGGTGACTGTCGTGTATCCTATATTTCCTTTTACCTATATAATTTCTCCCTATAACAGTCAACAAAACTTCAACTCCATGAATCGGTATTTCTTTCTAGCGAGTAGGTTATATAATTTCATAAAGCAAAATGGAAAAAAATAATCTCAATTGATGAAAATAAAACAAAAATTCACCTAATAACTTACAATCCCAAAGACCCTTTGTCAGTTATCTCTAATAATTTCAATTCAATCTGTGATATGTGCCACATAAATGATAATTCTTTCGTTTTAGTTTGAAATTCTTTCTCAATAGAACTTTCAACATTTACGTATTAAATTTTTGTAATATTATCAATTTTTCACTAGTTAGTTGTATATTTTACATTTTTGTATGTATATCAAGTTAATGTAAATTTTTTATGTAAACCTTTTTACATTTCTTGTAATTGGATGTATACCTGTTTGAAATAAAGTGCTATATATTTGATTTCAGAATGAAATTGGTTCAAATTAATTAATTCAAATTAATAAAAATAATGCTCCCTCATTAACACTAGTAGAGGGTATCCAAAAGCACATGCTGCTGCTGGTAGGGGACGGCTATCATTGTTATTTGCCGTGTCGGCAAACTGATTTTTGGAGGTGTAGGTTACCCCGGAAAAAGTACAGCAACACCCCAGCAGTTCGGTGCACTCTACACACATTTTTTTGTGTGTTAGGCAATGAACAACACTCCATACTGTCTCTGAAATATCATTATCAATTGATAATAATAATAATTTTGATATGGGGACTGAAGTATCAGTTCGAGAAAAACAGTTGCAAGGGGTGACATTTGATATATATATATATATATATATATATATATATATATATATATATAAGTGAAAATAGAGTATATTTCGTTTTAATTCCGAGAGTTCCAACCTTTGACAGCTGTTTCGTGCTAACGCACTCATCAGAAAGGATTTATGCAGCTCTCGAAATCAAAACGAATCCACTCAAGAATTAGTGCCGTGAAAGCAAGACAGATATAACAGAAAGTTACTTATATATCTCACCAAGAGTTATTTCACATTCTCTCAGCTTCAAAACAAATGATTCTCATGTCACAGATTCGACCCATCCTGAACTTGTTGTAGGAGTCCAGTCAATTTATAATTCAAATAAACTAAGAAGAGTTGCATTCACCGTGTTGGATTTGGCTAACGACTTTTCGACTTTCCAGCCCCTATATTTGCTTTGGCATAATACTCTGTTCGATTCTGTTAATCAGAACAACTTTGTCATTGCCCAACTCACACAATGGATGAGTTCCGGTTGTTTCGGTCAACAAAGTGTACATATCCTAAAACACCGATCACCGAAGTATTTTGATTGTCACACGTTCGATCTTACAATCGATCGCAGATGATCTGGGATCGGTTTTATGGGTTTAGTTTTATTTAAAAATGTTAAACATTCCATCAGCTTCATATATTTTGTTGTAAAAAATTGTTATTTCCGTCAACCGATTGCACCCCTACGCGCAACCCTCGGAAGTCTTCGAGAGACTTGTGTGAGCTAGGGAAGACGCAGCCATACCTTTTAACGTGTGATGCCATGCACGAGTCCCATGACCATGCGGGGATTTGAACCCCTTCGCTTCAAAGGCGAACGCTCTACCAGTACGACCACCCCGGCCCATATACAAGGACAATAGTGGGAAGTGCTACAGAAGATCTCTGAAAAGTAATCCAGAATCGTTGAAGTTCAGTAGCTAATGAATATTTGCTGGGCGATTTCACAAAAAAAATCCGTGTTCTAACCCTAACTGATTTTAATATAACAATTTTTGTTCATTTAAAAACCATAATAATTGGTTATGGGTATACAGTGCGCGTCAAAATTATGGGACAAATTCATTATTTCTGAATTTAAAGATATTTCGGAAAAATCCTCGGACAGGTCGATTTTCTTATCCGATGGGCCAATTTTCGAACCCCACCCAAAATATATAGGGTTATCCGCAATTGAGTAAAATTGACTTTCGTGATATTTTTAAATTGGACACCCAGTATATTTTCCATACTTGGTTAGGAATCGTCATTACGAATCCAGTGATACCAAGTTTGATGGGATTATGTCAAACGGCAGCGGAGATATGGCCAAAAAACTTCCTCGTATATCTAATAAGTATGACTGCGAGACTCACACGATTCAGAAGGTTAAAAGTCTCTGTCGCACTCATTGGGTATATGGAGAAGTTTTTTGGCCATATCTCCGCAGCCGTTTGACATAATCCCATCAAACTTGGTATCACTGGATTTGTAATGACGATCCCTAACCAAATATTGACAAATATACTGGGTGTCCCATTTAAAAATATCACCATAGTCGCTTTTCCTCAAATGCGAATAACCCTATATATTTTGGGTGAGGTTCAAAAATTGGCCCATTGGAAAAGAAAACCGACCTTTCCGAGGAATTTTCCGATATATCTTTATATTCAGAAATAATGAATTTGTTCCATAATTTTGACGCGCACTGTATAATTCCATTTTTTTTTTCTAGACAAGGTACTGTATTAATCGATCTATGTTCTTCAATCTTATTTGTATTTGAAATTTTCTGAACTGGAATAACTGTAGAAATTCTCAATTTTTATGGAAAGTGGCCATTACTCAAGGACGTATTCATACAATGCAGCAATGGAAATCCAATGACATCAACTGTGTTTTTTATCAATTTTAAATCAATTTCATCTTCTGGAAATGTTTTAAGTTTTTTGAAAATCAATTGTCTCAACTCAGTTTTTGTTACGTTCGTAAAATTGTTGAAAACTTTCACATGATCCTTCGCTCTATCTTCGAATTTTACATACAGTATATTCATCAATGGGTAGATCTTTGATAATATCAGCAATACTCGAAGTGAAATAATCATTGAAAATAATTTCATTATTGTTTTGTTCTTCTGTGCAATGTACTGTGATACTTGTAATGCAAGATTTATTCTTGGTGCTGACCAAAGTTTTTAATATTTTTCAATACGTTTTCACATTTCTCAGTGTACAGTTTCCAATTTTTCTGGGTATTGTTGTAATTTCAACATATCGTTAGCCTAATTTTATGTTCAATAGTTTTATTGAAGTTGAACTTAAACTATCTGCACATTTCTTTCAAGGGCTATAAGAGAGAGAGAACCGATAATTTAGGAAGAAAAAATTAGGTTATATGTTATTTTTTCAAAAGGGGAGTTTTGTTTTTCTTAAGTCAGTATATTATGTTCTCTTTTTGAATGGATATATACCAGCTACTACTTCTATTATTTTATGGATTGAAATTGACAGGTGTGCAATTAACTCGAATCGCAAAAAAGCGTCGGTTGACTGCTACAACTTAAAAACAAAATAATGTCGATTAACGAATTTGAGTCTTTATTTGTGAACATGTCTAATACATTTGCAGAAAGCCTATCAGATGAAATCAAGCTTTGGCCAAAAATCAATTCCACATACTGGTTTGAACACATATAATTCTTCTCCAAAAACTTGGGTAAGAATTATTAACATGTTGAAAACTATTCAAAAAAATATTAACATGAATTCAGACTTTCCCATTTACAATATTACATTTTTGCAGATTCTTATTTGTATGATTATGAAAGTTCCTTTACGTATTGGATTATTTTCTTTTGGATTCCTACCATAAATTGTAAAGTTTCTTGAGATAGAGTTGTATAAATAAAAAAAATCTGTTTTAACAAATTTGAATGTGAAGTATGACCTCCACATGGCATGGTTGGAACAAGGAAATATAACTATTCACTTCGATGAAACAGCTGTTTTAAAGAGATTATCAGAATACTAACACTAACTGCCATTTTTATAGTCTCCTGAAAAAAGTCAATACAAAATTTTCAATCTTCTGTTCGTTAGGTAAGGTTCTATACTTGCATTTTATAGGAGGTGTTCATTTAGAATAAGCATCTATTTTCAAAGACCAATTTCTTGGTATTTTGTTAGAAATCATCGGTTCGAAAATGAATCTAGAAATTCATGAAATTGGTTGATATCTGATCAATTCCGAAAAAATATGTCAGTCCTAGTGAAAATTTCAAAATTAACTTCATTGAAAATATGAACAGGATGTTCATAAAGTCAGTTGTGGAATCAGATGTAGTTCAATGTCCAGCGTGGCTTTTGCCGGGGAAGTAGTTGTTTTCTGTTAGATATTACAAAAAAGTAACTTCAGTTTTATCGTAGAGTTTTTTTCATTTCCAGAGGAGTCATGTATTGATTAAATTTTCAATTGAGAATGTTTCTCTTTAAAAAAACAAAATTAACATTGCATACACGAATGTCACAATTTTTCACTGAACTATTCAATATTGAAAGCCATTTCTTTCTCAATGTTTCTCGCTTCAATCTAATCAGAAATTCAAGGAAGAAGAGAACTTGAAGTGTTTGGTACCTATTACTAATCATGGAAGTGTTAATATTGGTAGTCTACATTTCTCTTATCTCTCTCTCTCTCTCTCTCTCTTATCAACATATTTGCAAAAATATTCGAAAAATCACTGAAAAGCAGAATAAATGATTTCTTCGAAAAAAAACCACATTATATCGAACCAACAATTTGGTTTTCGTACAGGAATGTCAACGAACGATATCACATCTAAGTTAAGTGGAGAAATAAATCACTGCATTGATTCTAGAAAGCCAACAATTTGTGTCTTTCTAGATCTCGCTAAGGCCTTCGATACTGTGGATCACCCTCAGTTACCTCAAAGATCGTTAACAATCGGTAAAAATAGGGGAAACTATAAGTCATGAAAATAAAGTATCATATGGAGTGCCACAAGGAACTGTTCTTGGGCCAATACTGTTCTCAATTTATATCAATAACTTACTTACCCAGAAATCGTCTGGAAAAATTTACAGCTTCGCCGACGATACAGCCATTCTCTACTCTTCTGATTCTTGGAAGAACCTGAAAAGAGAAATTGAACAAGATTTGGAAAACATCTTCAACTGGTTTAGCCACAAACTATTAACAGTCAAATTCGAGAAAACTTACTTTGTCCCTTTTGCTAGCTATGAAAATCACTGAAATTAAATAAAATTAATGTCAAAATAAATGCAACTAATAGAATAAATTACCTTGGAATAACTATTGATTCCCATCTGAGGAGGAATTATCACACTGAGCAGGTAAGCAAAACACTCAGAATTGTCTCGTATGAATTTAAGTGTTTAGTCAAGATACTAACTCTCAAGCAATTAAAAATTCTATATCATGCTCTAGTCGAATCACGCCTGCAATATTGTATACTTAGCTGGGGTGCATGTTCATACACATACTTGCGGAAGCTAGATGTCCTTCAGAAAAGAATCCTGAAAATAATTTATAAAAAGCCTCTATTATATCCATCTGATACAGATTTTTTTTGAAAGCCATGTACTAGATCTTAGACAACTATACTATCATAACATATTAATATATACTTACAAAAACAGGCACTTACTGAAAAATCCAGAACACTGTTATAACACAAGACAAAATGTAGATAGTTATGCTACCGTTAGAACTATTAACAAAACAATTGCAAAAAAATGTTATACATACCTTTCGTCGGTAATCTTCAACAAACTCCACGAAACTTATAAAAATTATCTTCTGAAAATAAGTAGCTTGGAAATGTTTAAAAAATATTTCAAATCGTACATACTGCAATCTGACCGTAAAGAAATACACAAAATAATTGAACCTGTTCCCCTCGGTTGAAGTTTCCCTCATTTATACCTTTTTTACATTTTACTATTTATACATTCTGTATCTTTATATTTTTATACTTTTATATCTGTATAGTTTCATATTTACCGCGATTTTTTAACTTTTTTGCTATATATATATATAAATATATATATATATATATATATATAGTTTCACATCTACCGCAATTTCTAAACTTTTATGCTATATGCTTTCGTGATTCTCTACTTGTGCAGAAACGACTGATGTTTATATTAACAATAATTACATGTTAAGGTACTGTTCCATCAAACACTAACAATCTATTATATTGTAATATTTTAATACCCATATACAACCGTCTATGGTTTCTTTGGGTTTTCGCTTGTTGCAAAGGAACATTATAGGTATACCTTTTAATGAAATTTTGAAACTAAACTCAATGTAACTCATTGATTATATGTGTATTTTTTGCAATAAATTATTATTATTATTATTATTATTATTATTAAAAGGACATGCAATACTTTGTCACTAGTTATACAAAATTATTAAATAAGATTAAATAAGGAATGAGATAAGAAACCGGACCTAATTTTTGTTCTGAAATTGTGATATTATTTGGAACATTGGAACTAATAGGCTTCGCCCTTTTGGCCATACCCATAAGAATGCCTTCTAGGATTCAATGATATTATCAAAAATGCGCCATTTGTAGACGATGTCCAGTATTCCTCCATCTAGCGAGCAAAGCAAAAATGAAGATAATATGAAAATTGATGAAAAAACAATTCTGGCGAGAGAGTGACGAAAGATTCCGTAGTTTCATTGACTAACACAGTGATTTCAAGTTGAGCAGTGAGGTTAAGTGCAGCGAACTTGATTTGAAAGTGGTATTCTGTCTAGGCTCCTCTAGTAATAGTGTTGTTTAAAATGATTTGAGAATCAAAAGACGTAGCAACACGTATTGTTGTTGTTGTTATTGTCATTTCCGTCAACCGATTGCACCCCTACGCGCAACCCTCGGAAGTCTTCGAGAGACTTGTGTGAGCTAGGGAAGACGCAGCCCTTACCTTTTAACGTGTGATGCCATGCACGAGACCGATGACCATGCAAGGCTTTGAACCCTCGACCCTTCGCTCCAAAGGCGAACGCTCTACCACCACGGCCTCCACGTCCTATTACTTCTTATATTTTCAGAAAACTTCATAAAGAAGAAGTCATCAAATTTTCACGCAAAGCAACAGCTGTCAGCTGCCGATTTATTGATATTGAACAGTGAAAAGTATACGTCCCGAGCGACAAACCATTCCGAAACAGCTGATTCGGGCTCTGATTGAACAAAATCCGTTTCGTAAGGAATTACAGACGGGAATATTCCAGATATTAAATTCCATTTTGGTAACACCAGTGGAGAATAATGAATAGTTTTAATAATGGTTCTTATGCGCCTGATTTATTTTTTATCGCGATATGAATGTACGAAGGGATTGTAATGATTTGAAACTTGTAGAGTCAAATAAATATCAAACTTCCATAAATACCGAAAAGCAACCAACAGTAGACAAAATTTGAGCAAGTTAAATACAATTCCTGTCGAGGGAATACCCAGTTAAGAGTTTAGTAGTACACCTACTAATGGAATGTAAATAATCATCAATAAACTCATTAAAAACCATATTTATCTAGTTCGATTGATGATCTATTTATTTTTCGAAAATTCATGATGAAATACAGAATAGATAAAATAGCATCTGTCTAATTTCCACTGAGATTTGATTCATTACGACAGGTTTCCGCTTTTGTGTTAGAAATACCTTTTTCGTCGACCTCTGCAAAAAATGACATTTTACGTACTAATTTCCGGACGAAAAATCGACTATTTTTGAAGGCAAGTACTTTTCGTCCGCAAACACTTTTCGTCCGCAAACTCTTTTCGTCCGCTGTGGTCACTATGATACGGCACGGTACGAGAGCGGCGATTGAGTCATTTTCGTAAATCCACGTTTTAATTAATACATAGGCGCCTGTGACAATAACTGTCATTTGCTGTTGTCAAATTAATTATTTACGAAATCCGCTAGATTTTACGTGTGAATTTAGACCGTGGTGTGAATATTAGTGTTCATTTTAATCAAGAATGGATAGTGATAGCGATATGGATATCAGTAACACTCCTCCGGAGCTGCGGGAATTGGCAACTACGGCCACGTTGGATTTGCACCCCCAGAAATCACGAATTTTATACGAAAAACAATACAACACATTCAAAAACTGGCGTCAGGAACATAATGTCGAGAATCTCTCAGAAAATATTCTTCTGGCCTATTTTTCTAGTAAAGCTAGCAATAATAATTATAAGTCATCAACGCTATGGTCAATATACTCTATGCTCAAATGCACATTAGCCATTAAGGAAAACGTTAACATATCCAATTTTCCGAAACTTATTGCATTTTTGAAAAAACAAAGCGTTGGGTACAAAGCGAAAAAATCTAGAGTATTTAGTCGAGATGAGATAAACAGATTTCTTCGTGATGCCCCTGATGACCGAATCATTGTAATCATAATATATTTTTTATCAATTATAAATTAAGAAAGTGTACAGTGCAAGTGGTTGGTGTGCACACATTTGCGAAGATTCCTAGCTTGATCGCAAAATACTTAAAATTGCCAAACGAACTAGAGTACACCGGGCATTGTTATCGGCGTACATCTGCAACACTTTTGGTCAATGCCGGCGCAGATATTCTGTCATTAAAACAGCACGGCGGAGGGATACATTGAGGATTCCTTTCCCAATAAAATAAACGTATCAAAAAGCATTTTAACAGGTAAAGCACTTCAAGAGAGAAGTTTTGGAAATGGTGCTGTTGGAGCACCTGCATCTGAAGTTGCATCGACAAGTACCCAAAATCAAAACTTGTCTCTTGCATCTTCTTCGACAGCAGGAATTAATATCAATAATTGCACAAACTGTACGTTCAATATTCATCTTCGAGATTGATTTAATTTTGTAGTATAATTGAAATAGAGAGTTGTTACACTTCAAATACATTTTGTTTATATTCATTAAAATTATGATCGAGTCTGCAGTTCGAAGAGTTGGACGTAGCTGAGGCCAGCAAACATGCGAGTACTTACTTTCATAAAGGTATGTAGAGGTCGACGAAAAAATGTAATATGCACCTCGGCGAAAAACTGTCTACTGTCTCGCCTGCTTGCTATCCTCGGCTGCGCCTCGGCTATCAATTTGCAGGCTCGACTATAATAGACAGTTTTTCGTCCTTGGTACATAAATAACTATTGTTCAATGATTGAAGAACCAACGGCCGTTTTCTAATAAAACATTGGGTATTATTGAAATATAACATCGGCACCTTCGCCATATTTTTAGTGCCAGTTCATAGTTAATATAATAATTCACTGTTTATTCTATATTTATAATATTTATTCACTGAAAATTTTGTATGTACATTGTATCCAAAACTTATAAAAAAAATGAGAAAACTCTTTCTGTAAATAATAGGCGAGGACATGAAAACATATTATAGCTCCAAATATGCTTTAAAATACACATCGCATATATAAATGAACACAGAAAATATTTTAGGAGTCAAATTTCAATAATAGAAGTTTCCATTCGTTCCTAAAAATCAGCTAATTTCGCAGCTACTAATATTGTCGCTCTTCCTCCCGAGCACAATCAGATAAAAGGACGTATTCTAATCATATATCTATTAACTACGAATATGGATAATAAAGAAAGCCTATATGATGCCAAAAAAAATGAGCATCGACTTCGAATTGGACGCTGTTGAATTAATGCGGTTGCGCCAGACATTCCTATTCAAAGACACGATTTTGCTTTTTCATCTCTTTCTAGCGTGCATGGTTCGGCAGCAAAAATTATCGAAGATATGAGAAGCATATCTTATGTGGTGCTGATTCGGCAAATTCGAACATAACCTCATAAATATGGATAAGTTTACAGAGAGCAAGTGTAGATTGTGTTAATTATAAGAGGGCGGCACTATATGGGTTTTATTACTGAGAATATTACACATTTTATAATTTTCTAGCTTCATGCCTGAAAGAATTTAAGATCGCCGCGTTTTACTTCGAGTTCGTGTTCAGGAGGCAAAAAATACATCACTACTAGCATTGTTTACTAGCAAACTATTTTTCTCGGCGGTTATGAGGCCGATGTGGAACGAGATTTACCTTTTCAAACAATTGTCCGTCACATACCCAATCCATATTTCTTCAAGTTTAATGAGTTTTCATCCGTTTTTGGCAGAAAATTGAATGATGAAACTCTGGTAGCAGGTAACAAACAGACATTTTATTATTAGAGTTACAAATGGATCAATGAATCGTTTTTTTAATGACACGAAGTTTAATTGACCGTCTTGCATAATTATCATTCTTCATTTATCCACATTATAGAAAAATGTTGGCCAATTTTCAATATGGGACGGTTGAAAATGTCAAAAGAAGCATAACCTTAAAAATGTATGACATTTCTCGTGATTCAGAATTCGGCATGCGCAATAGTTTCCCAGCGTCAGTTTGAGAAAAGATAAGATAGATATTTTTGGCTTCAATTTGATTACATTGCGTCTTATGGAGTGTTATCAATATGTGTAGTTAATAGATATATGATTCTAATCGGGTTGATTGTTACGTGAAACAGCAATGCTATTGGTTGCTCGGAATTCTCGGGAGAGGACGTCACAACAATTTGCACCGGCGCAAGAAAGGAGCCATTTGAATTTTGTCAAATTTTAAAAAAAATTAGGATTAAAAAAATTACAAGAAACAAGAAAAACTCCGTGGACTAGTCTATTAGATCAAAAGTCATGTGAATAAAAAAAATGGAACCCACAAAGGCTAAGCCTGTACGTGTACAGATGTATTCAGTGAGGACGTAAAAACTTGAACGGAACAAGCTATCGAGATCGGGTAAAATTCAGGTAAAAAGGTACCACTTTTACTACTTTGTGGCATAAAAATGATTTGGTCACGTGGCCTAGTGTCAACAGGGCACCTTCAACTTTTTTTTTCAAATGTAAAGGGGGGTCACGCGGCTCCTGGTTTTGAATGTCTTTCGATTCTATATCCAACACATCTTTGTTTGTAAAAATGAGCCAAGCCGTTTCAAACTGGCGAGCGTTTGAAATTTGCTTCAAATATTTAACAAATAAATTATTTTCTTTCCTTGTGTGACATGTACCTAATAATCCGTGGTCTAATTGTTGTGTGTCTCAGAAAAAGTCGTCCCGAAGGACCCCTGGACGTGAAGCGTGTGTACCTGTCTATTCCTGTTGTACGGTCTTCAATTTCAAGCTCTTATTTCTTGTTGTTTTGTAGGGACCTATTTAATTAGAAATACTTCTATCATCTATACTATCAATACCACATACTATTAATTGTAGCAGAATTTTAACTCCGCTACTGATTCTGGCCGAAAAGCCAATTTTGTGTGGTGAAACAGGTGCACATATTATTGGTACTTTACACTGTGGTTTTTGTTTCAGTTTTTTATACCTCAGTTATTTTGCTGGAGACTCCAAATAGCATTTCATTTCAATCTCAGTCTAATATTGACGTTAATCATATCAATACTTTTGACAGTTTTCAGATTTCAGTATTTCTTTATAATTTTCAAATGCCTCGTCCTCGTCCTTTAGAAGAAAAAACTGAAGCAATTTTAATTTACGCTGAAGCTGGGCGTAATTACCATGAAGCAGAAAGAATATTTACACACTTTAAATAAGTTATTGTTCGTTGCTATGGTAACGCAGTATTTTGTTTATGCAGGGAACTCATCTAGGCTAACTAGATATCAATATATCCTCGTGATGACTCGCGTGAAAACATAGGCAACATACTCCTTTTATTTCTGTTCTGGAAAATAGAATTTTCCATATGTTCTCCCCAGGAGCCACTCGTAAATTTCCCTCAATTTTACTCAACAACGATGTACTATTCAACCCTATTCGAGGCTTGTATGTGAAAATGGGGCACGTAAATCTGTCACTATCTGACGGTCTGTTAGACCCATGCTCAAGGGAGACCTATTAAATAAAGATAACTATTGTGTTTTATTTGGTACTTTTGTAAACGGAAAATAATTTGATTAATTGATTGATTGAAGATTAGGAATTTTCACATTCTATTATTAAAAATGATTTCAGAATCATTACATTCAATAATGGTCGTAGAGAAAATTCTTCTGGTTCTAGTCGCCCAGACAGTCGTATCAGACAGTGACTTATTTTGACTATTTCACTCACCTACGAAATGAACCAATCAGAAGCTATAGTCAAGTTCGGCTTACCGATAATACCAAACTTGACTCTTGACTCTGATTGGCCTATCAAGTTCGGTGTTTTCAGATTTGTTTACAGTGCATGTGACAGTTAAACGTCAAATATAAGTGATTACGCTGTGCACGCATTCAAAAATGAGTAGATTTGGGATGAATTCTATCGAATCAATCAACGAAAAAATCGATGAAAATGTACCGAAAAATACAAGGAAATCGAAGGAGTACATTTGGAAGCAATTTACCAGATTTTGCGATGAACGAAAATACCTATTAGATGAAGCAACGCCTGTCGAGACACTAGCTATTATTTTGAAGGACTGGAGCTTCAACATGAGGAAAATCGATGGTTCTGATTACAAGGAATGTGTTGTGAAGACAATTTGGAATACGAGTGCTAGATTATTGCAAGAAAAATTCTATAATGAATATGGACGAAGTTTCGACCCATTCAAAGATATTATTTTTCAATCGGCCAGAAATGCGCGAGATACAAAACGCAAGTTGCTTCAAGGTAACGTACAGAAACGAAAGATCAGTTCGGCACCGTTGACCCATGAAGAACATCAAGCAATATGTACACAATGGGATGAAGATACACCCACAGGACTCCAAAAGAAATTTTTCCATATCGCAGCCGTAGAACTTGCTTGGAGAGGAGGTGAAGCTGCATATTGTTTGTTAGATTATTTTAAAGAAGAATTAGATAATAAGGGGGCGCCTACCGGCAGAATCGAATATAACACAGTTTTTTCAAAAACTTGCCAAGGAGGTGGTCAGCGATGTGCGAACAGCAAATGGTTGATTGAAAATGTGCAAAATGCTACAATGTGCCCCGTGAGACTTTATAAAAAGATGATTTCAAAACGAGGTAATAATGTAAGATCTAATAGGTTGTTTCTCACCGTGAATGGACATTGGAAGCCTGGTGATCATTGCACTCCTTGGTACAAAAATATGCCTCTAGGGATCAATACGATCAGTAAATGGACCAAAACATCAGCTCAGAATATAGGGCTTGATGTGAAAAAGCAAAAAATTACCAACCATTCAAATCGAGCAACTGCAGTCAGTGAACTTTTATGTAGAGGAGTAGGAGAACAGGAAACCATAAAAATTACTGGACATTCGAGCTCTAATTCGCTGAAACCCTACATCCAACTTAGTAAACAACATCACAAAAAACTTATAGCAAATGTCAGAAATTATAGCAATCAAGATGTAACAAATATTGCAAGCACAAGCGCGTGTTCAAATAATCAAGCTCAAAACATTGTATATAATAACTGTACCATTTATAATAATTATAATTGAAAGATATTTCAGTATGTTATGGTTATTGTTGGTAGTGTAGTATTTCTTTCGATGTCAATGTTTTCTGTTCATTAAAATTTATTGATTTCTCAGGTCAACTTTTTTGCCATTTCCTCTAATCCTGCCGAATTTCAGATTTTTTATCTTTCACTCTGTTTGTGAAATAGTCTAATAAAATTCCACTCGTGATTGAATTTATCTCATAAGTCTGTCTTTCATTTGTGATCTCAACTGAATTGATTCGAGAAAACACCACTCGTCCTGCGGACTCGTGGACTTATCGGGAAAATTCAATCACTTGTGGTATTACTACTGAATATACGCGAATGGTTGAAGAAGGAAAACAGTCACTAACCGCATAACTAACTATTTTGCAAATGGGATCTGCGGATTATCCAAATTAACTCGCTCTAGAGCAATTCGTATTATTACATTAAAATTGGGGATGTAATCGATCACCCCATAAAGCTAAAACGAAATAAACGTTTTCCTAATTTGATAATGCTACGAAAGATGTAAGTACTTGGGTGAATAATTTACAGTTGGTCTAGAGAAAATAGCTTGGATAAATTGCACAATTATCCTAGTTAGAACTGGAGATATTCAAAAACGAGGTGTTTTATTATCTTGTGGCTTCATTTTAGTACAATATGCAACTACCAATAATTAATGATGACTATTAAGAAACAGGCATGAGAAGTATTAATTCTACGCTCTATGTAACATTGAATTATATGCTGCTAATTTTTGACAATCGGGATGGAAAGAATCACTTGGGATTGTAATGTCCGTGTAGCTCGGTTTTCTGAATACATTGAACTCAAATTTGTCCCAAGTGATTCTTTCCATCCCGATAGTCAAAAAGTAGCAGCATATAATTCAATGTTACATAGAGCGTTCTCGTTACCTTTGTCTGCTAATAATCTAGATAGAGAAATTAAAACAATCATACAGATAGGATAAAGTAATGGTTTCAAAGCGGCCACAATTCAAAAGTTAGTCAGAAAACATCGTCTTAAATTTTCGCACAAATTAATATACCCCCAGGTCAAACAATCAGAAACTAAGAAATATGTAACCTTAACGTACTTCGGGAGAAGAACAGAGGCTATTGCGGGATTCTTTAGAAAGAATAATATAGAAGTAGCATACAGGCCGCATGCTAGGTTGTCTAATTTTCTTTTCAATGCCAAAGATAGAATAGCAAAAATGGAAAAATCTAAGTGTCCAGAGTGTAACGGTGTTTATGTGGGACAATGTGGACGTAATTTTTCAAAAAGATACGCTGAACATGAAAGGTCCTTCAGACTGGGAAAAAATGATTCGACGTTTTCAAACCATTCCTTGGAATGCAACCACAAGTTTCCGAGTCTGAACGATACGGAAATTTTGCAATATGCAAGCAAGGGTTGGAAACTGAATTATTTAGAATCCCTAGAAATTCATAAACACAAATATTGTGAATGATCAACTGGATTTTGTCTATTCACCTGTTTTTAAGGCAGCTCAGTCACATTGTCGCAAATAAACAAGGTCCAGGTAAATGTCATTAATGACCGTTAGTGACTAAGACATGCCTCGGGTAGAATTAAGGGTATTTAAGGAGTGTTATTTATTATTTCCGATTATTTTATTGTTTGATAATGTCCATATATGACGAAACTGCAGTAACGTTGGTTACAAATAGAAGTGATATAAAAACATAGAAAGTTTTATTTCTCATTTTTCGTGATGATTTCCTACCACGTAGGAACGGCTACATCCATCAATTTATTTAAAATAAGTATTGCTATCCAGCGTGGTAATGCTGCTTCGGTTTTCAGAACTATTCCTCCATCTCTTTGTTCAGATGAAAATATGTATTGCCTTCGTACCAGGAAGGAAACTAAATCTCTTTGGGTGAAGCACAAATCTGTGATTTTGAAGTCTCCTACATATGATGGATCTTTCAATATTAGTTTTCTTTCCTTTCTAGAAAAGTCAAGAATCAACAATATATCCTCAAAGCCAAATTTAAATGTTATTTCGAATTGTTGCAATCAACCAAGAGCCCTCTAGAAGATTTAACTTCGAGAGAAGTATTGATGACCGCGTGCAGAATGGTTTGGATGAAGATGTTGTTGTTCATGTTTTGAATAGTTCTACCAGTCACTTCGAAAATCGTGGGAGTAGAGTTGGTTTGAAAAATTTGGGAAACACTTGTTATGAGAATAGCATTTTACAAGCGCTTTTCATGACGAACTCTCTCAGAGACCGCATAGTATCCAACAATAATAATATATTTCAGTTATTTTTCTGTAGCTGGACAAACAATATTGCAGAAACTGATAGATATGTGGTTCAACTGTACGCAAGATGTGTAGTATTTGAACAATCGCGTTATAAACAATTTAAGGGCACATCTTGCAAGATGCGCTGATTTGAGGGAAATCGTATTCAAATTCTGTAAATCTTTTGTAAATTCAGTCTATTTCATCAACTGAGAACAGAGGTTGCAGATTCTTTACCCGACAGGGAACATGAAACAATTCTGATACGACGAGTATCATTACATAGTAACTCATTCGACTTGAAATTGCTCTAACCTCACTCGATAAGGTTAAGTGGAAGAACAATTAATAGCGGCTGGTCTCAGGATTAGTCTCTATAAAAATTGAACTTCGCCTTTTATTTTCATTTCGTACCATTGATATTATGTATATATTTTTTTCATTTTGTATTATTTGAGCGAAAGGAAATAATAAAGACGGTTATTATTATTATTATTATTATTATTATTATAATACCATGGAAGTTAGTGCACGTTCTCTAGATGAAATATCCCAAACTTTCAACGTTATTGGTGTCGTGAAACTAGACTAATAACCTTCGAATTTGATTTGCAAATTATTCAGAATTCTTTAAATAATAATTTTGTGGTACTGAAAAGGGCCATTTGTTTTTGTGATTTTGTTAACCTATACAATTGCTTTTTCTTGAGATGCAGCTTTTTTTGGTTTTCGGAGAAGAGGCCGCAGACGATGCTTTAGCTGTTTTTAGTTTAGGAGCTGTCTGTTTCTTGGTTCGACCCTGAGTCCATTTCTTAGCTTTCAATGGCTATGGTTTTACTTGTCGAACCGAAAAAGAAGACTTCTTATCTTCGGCAGTAGCTTTTTTAGGTTCAGCAGCTGTAGACTACTTTTTGAAGCTTTCTTGGATTTCGGAGATGAAGACTTCTTAACGTTTTTTACTTTTGCGCCAACATATCGTTTGGCAGGAGCTTTTTTCGATTTAGCACTGGCAATTTTTTCCTCATCAGCATACCGTTTTGTCGAGCTAGATGTAGCCGAAGCTAATTTGAAAGAACCTTAAGCACATTTTCTTTTCGTTTGTACTAATGATCCAGAGGCCACAGAAGCATTCAGATATTACTTGATGCATTTTAGATTTTCTAATCACCTTACTACTTGTTTATCCCTATATGTTTGATATTCTTTTCAGTAATCAACAGTGGCGGGAATAATTTTTGTTCTTTTGGATAACTCAAATTTAGTATTCAGCGACTCCGTTTGTTTTCCATTCAGAACTCTTTCTCAAGTTCCTCATAATCTTGACTATTTTGGTGCTTTTCGCCATGTATACTCTCAATTTAGATATGACAACTTCTAAGACTTCGTCTACATTTCCAGTTCCTAACCAGTTTTCCTTTCTCAATTCAGTTCGTAGAGCTTCATAATCAATAAATGTATCGGAACTATTTCTCGGAAATTCTGCTTTACTTTTTGGAGTTATACATGGTGTTTCTTAAGTACGTGTAGAAACTTCAGGAGCATGTTGCTGATGTCAAAATAAGAAAAAAAGGTCATAAAAACACATGTCTGCAAGTTATTTGTTTCTAAGATACAGAGTGTCAAAGTGTAATTCTTATATTTGTTTCTTGTGAATAAATTCCAAAATATTTGTGATATTCGAGTAAAGTTTGGTATCTGGGATGATTTTTCAATGACGAAATCAAATTTTATGTCAATTGTGAAGAAACTAATTTCTAATTGAATTTATTTTTAATTAAAAAATCTTATCATTCAAAATCACTTGCATCGATTATTTGAAATTTCAATAACACGAAAACAGTTACCCTCAGTGACCTCTACCAAGATTATATTTTTCAAACAAACTAAATAGTAAATATTCCCAGGTACCAAACTTTACACAAATATCAATATTATTTTGAAATTATTAACAAAAAATAAAAATCAGAATTCAACTTTGACACTGTATCTCAAGAACGAATAACTTGCGGACATATGTTTATGGGAACTTTTCTTCTTATTATGATGTCAGCAACACGCTGCTAAATTTTCTACACATACTTAAGGAACACCCTGTATAATGCTGTAAGGATATTTGAGGATGATCAGTTATTTTTTATTTAAAAACTACTTACTGGTAAAATTGATCAAGAGGATTCTGCGGGGTTTGAGGTAAAACTAGACAAGATTAGATTAGACAAGTATTCACTCAGCTAGGTTACCATTAAAATATTCAACTCCGACAGTATTGGAGTATAGAGGGTTGTCGGGAATCCAATAAATACAATTAATTTATCTCAACCAAACTTGATTTGACGTAGGGGAAATTAAATATGGTTTGGAAATTAAAACTAAATATTAAAGTTTAAGTATGCATTGTAAGAAATAGAGCATGTTCAGTCGTAAAACAAAAAGTCTATGGTTTATAAGTATAAACAGATTATATCCTTGTCTTCATTATCTTACGATGTTACAGTCAATTATGTACAGTTCTCTTCAATAATTGGAAATAAAAATAAATTTCCAACATAAACTGAATATTTAATTCCAATATAGCAAGAAACTGAAAACATTTTCGAATAATACATTGCATATTATAAACTAACATTAATCATCATTAATATATTATAAAGATTTTTGGGTTGGTCCTCCTATTCAGTGCGATTGTCCTAAAACAAAAAAAGTTGTATTATACACAAGCCAAAGGCTTTCCATCGTCTTGTTAATTCTTGAAACAGGACAGAGACCAATAAAATTCAATTTAAATTATCATAGAATATGGACTATTATTCGACAGCTAGATGCTTTCTAGTCGGGAAAATGTCATTTTACAATGATGGAACAAGTACTTGTGAAGTTTTTGGTGTACTTTCTTTTTTGAGAATTAGAATTTTAGGGAGCAAGAGTCACAAATAAACTCAGCAACAGCCAACATTTTCTAAAAAAAGTGAAAATATGTTAGAAAATAAACTACCGAGGAATTCATTGGTTTCTCCATGATTTGGGATTCATTAATCGAAAGTTACACGTTTCAAAACATATAATAACCTTTCGAAATCAAAAGTTTTGATGCGATTAAGTAATTTTTCATATGTAGGTAGTAGTACAACATATGATATCGGTGTTTCCCACAAAACACATCGTGATTTTTAGGTTATATTTCTCGATTTTATTGGATATTTAGATATTATGAAGAAGAATCCTGAATGCAATCTCGTAAATATCATGTAATGATTTTAATACTTACCATATTTTGGTGATGCAATGCACAAAATACACTCATTACTTATTACTTGCAATACCTCAATACCTCTGTTGGTCACAAAAAATAATGAACAGGAACGTGTAGGGCTGACTTTACCCTGTGGGTGCGTAATTTTACAACCAACGCGAAAATTTAGGGATGTACATTCCAGTTGCAGGTGGATGTTCTCATAGTCGAGGGATATTCACACAATTATTTTCAGTATATCGAAGAAAAAAAAAGTGCGTATAGATACATCTTGTAGTTTAAAATTTAAACGATAGAAGTAAGATTCCCATGAATCTGAAATAATGTTCCACTCTAAGTATTGAAAATACATTGCAAATTTAAAACAATTTTCTCAGTGTATCATTTCTCTAGAAAATTCATTTCCGTTTATCGATAAACATACAAAACAGCAATACGAAAACAGTACATATCAAAACGTATGAGAAATCAGAACATTCAGGAAATGCTTGGAACTACCAACACTTCACGGAGGCCATAAAACAACGTAATTTGAAAAATAACATGTACTATATATAACTGTTCTATTATATTTGCATCTACGCTGTTGTGCATCTAATATCTTAATTGATATGGTGTGGTCGCCAATAATAAAAAGCTAGCAGAGGTAAAACCTCACAGAGTGCTTGATAAAATCAGGCAAGTAGTGGATGGAGTTGGAAATGCAAATATGTGGGTAATTGCTATTTTGCTAGAGGGCCCATGTAGTGCCCAACAAAAAAGGTTGAAGAGAAAACATCCTCTAACCAAGCTAAAATAGCCATTAGATTAAAAAAGGAAACAAATTGAAATTTCAAACCTATTTAATAGCTGCGTTTTATTGACCACCAAAGTTTATTTCTACTAGTAGAAGAAGTAGAGTATCATAATATCAGGGTTTCCAGTAGAAGTCAAATGATTCCTAAATTCCCTAAATGCCTGTAAAAAGTTTGAAACCTATATGTTTCATTATTATAAATGATACAGTCATTACGAATAATTTGTTTCAATTAACAAACCGACTATGACATCACATGAAAGGCAGTCCTTAGCTATATTCTGTTATGTTTTCGACTCGCAACTGTCATTTATTAATTTGTTATAAACATTTACATAAAAAACATGTTTTGATGAATTGTTTTGGTTATAAAATGAGAACAAATAGAGCAATCTGGTTTCTCTGATGAGAAGAATTGTAGACAATTGAAATACGAACAAAATGGGATGTTTTTTGACCCGGGCAGATCATTAATAATGGAGAAAAGCTGAAAAAACCGGAAAATTTTGCGATTTTTTTTTAAAATTGGGCGAAATTGCTGAAAAATGCATTCAATCATGGCTGAAAACGGCCGAGCCCGCGTTTAATGCCGAGTGGTGGGAGAGTCCAAGAGGTTACGTGATAATACGCTTCCCCTTATCTCCCGATGTCTCCTACCACTCGACCACTTCCAATAGCTCGGCCGTTTCCAGCCATGTTTGCAAGCAATTTTCACCCACTTCGCAGCATTTTACCTCAAAATGAGAATATACCTTTTGTGGTACTGTACTTCTACTTTCAAAATCTGTTTTATAAATTGAAATCGGACTATCACTAGAGCATCCAGGCAAGCTGCATGATAGTGGAAAAAAAATTGCAATCGTGCCAAAACTAACGATCCGGCAGCGTCTGTTTTATGCTAAAACAAAATCACATATATTATACAATACTTCCATGAGAAGGGCCAACCCTATTTCATGAAAAATTGTTATACATTTTCCATTAATAACCCTTATTAATGGACGATTTGTCATTAATGGTCGATTTATCTATGAATATAAAAAAGTTATGGCAAATTAAAATAGATAATGATAGCGTACGCAGCGCCCTCTAAGTGCTACATAAAAATTTGTACCAAATTTTGATTTTTCTCCCCAAAAAACCCTGTTTACCAAATTTTGTGCAAAAAAATTATTTTTTGGAAAAGTTATTCAAAATAATTGGAAATAAAATTTCTACTTCGACATTCTGTATCTCGCATGTATGTAATGACACATGTTCATATGAACTTTTCATCTTGAAATTGGTCCAATCTTTAGCCTTTGAAGTTTGAACAAGTACTTAAAAAAATACCTCTTTTCATGTGAAACTTTATTTAATTTTAGGGAGGAAAAGTGCCACTTTCAACCCTTATACTTAGGGAAGAAAAGTCAATTTTCAATTGAAGTGTTAGAAAAGGGTATTTTTGAATATATTCATTTTGATTTGACACTGCTCACCATTTAAACTTAATCAAACTCATGAATCTGAAACTTACTTGCCCAATTTTATTTTCCGCTTCAGAAAAAAATTAATAAAAAGACTAGGTTTGCCTTTTAAAATAATATGTTGATGACTAGAGCACCTGTGCAAATATTTTTTATAGAAAAAGTCGCAAATTTAAATAAGTCTCCAGCATTTTTCCAAGAATACGAGGATGTATTGATATCTAGTTAGCCTAGACCAGTTCCCTGCATAAACAAAATATTGCATTACCATAGCAACGAACAATAACTTATTAGAAGTGTCAGTGTAAAGTTTGACGTCAAAAAAGTAAAGCAGAGTTACGCAATGAATTAAAAGAAAAAATATGTCCACCGAAATTGTGAAAATCAAAAAATTGGAGTATCGAGCCATCATCAAGTACCTGTATTTAAAAGGATTAAGAGGTAAGCAGATTTACGAAGATATGCTTGATACCCTTGGTGATCAATGACCTTCGTATGCGACCGTGAAAAATTGGACTGCAAGCTTCAAATGAGGTAAATGTTCCATGGAAGATGATGACCGATCGGGAAGGCCAGTTTCTGTGTCAGTCCCCGAAAATATCGATGCAGTTCATGACATGATTTTAACAGACCGTCGAATTGGGCTAAATCGGATATCTGAAGCACTGAATATTTCATACGAACGCGTTCATCATATAGTTCATGTCAATTTGGACATGAGAAAAATTGCTGCAAAATTGATCCCCAAATGTTTGTTGACCAAAAGCGTGCAAGGGTAGTAGCATCGCGTTCGATCTGTGCTCGATTTGAAAACGATGTAGACTTCTTAAACCGAATTGTTACTATGGATGAGACTTGGGTACATTTCTACGATCCAGAAACGGAGCAACAATCTATGGAATGGCGACACTCTGGTTCTCCAAGACCTAAGAAGTTTCGTGTCAAAAAATCTGCTGGAAAAGTTGTTGCTTCAGTATTTTGGGATTGCCATGGAGTAATCATGATTGATTTTTTAGATAAGGGTAGAACAATAACTGGAGATTACTATTCGATATTACTGACCACACTACGGGAAAAAATCAAAGAGAAAAGACGCGGAAAGCTATCCAAAGGTGTTTTGTTTTTTGCATGACAACGCCCCTGCACACAAATCTCATGTTGCCATGCAAAAAATTCGTAAATTAGAGTTTGAATTACTAGAACACCCGCTTTATTCACCAGATTTGGCTCCGTTCGACTATCATCTCTTTCCTCAACTGAAAAAAAGATTTAAAAGGTCGTAAATTTTCTTCCAACGAGGAGGTAATAAAAGCTGTGGAGGTCTGGTTTGCAGAGCAAGAAGAAGCATTTTTTTAAAGGTCTAGAGACGTTGCAGGTTCGCTGTAATAAATGTATCCAATTAAGAGGAGAATATGTTGAGTAATAAAATATTTTGACATTAAAATTTCATTTATTTTTCAATATATCCTCGTATTACTGTGTTTGATTTACTGAATTCAGTCCAAGTTACAGACTCACATATATCAACATTTATATAATTCACCAACGAATTTTTCAAACTTTTGCTAGATTCACAGTGACATTGACCAGCCGGGTCAGAGAAAATATCCATCATTTGTGTAATGATAAAGAAGGAAAACATAATTTATATAATAATTTGATATCCACGTGGATATTATATGATTCATTTTATTCGTTCACGGATTATCATAAATTAATATCCCAAGCTTTGCCAATGACACGCGTAAGACTCTGGATTATAAGTAGGCACGAATACACACTGATTCGATAGTATATCATTCAGATTTATCGAATATTCTCGAACTTTACACACATTGAGGAAAGTACTGAATGAAAATAATCAGTCTGCAATGTTAACCATGATTCTAATTCCAAATTTACGACTAAGATGAATTGCATTGTAGGCCAAGCTATATATAAAAATAAGAGGCACTTTTCTCACAAAATAAAAGACGCAAACTGCCCATACTACTTTTTATATTCCAACGTGTCATAATGACATTATCATGGATTTCATTTTTAGTGTCAAAATTACATACTTTAAGCGGGCCATACACTTAGATACAGGTTGCGATGCATGTATCGATGCAGAGGTTTCATGAAACACGTAGGTTGTATCAGTGGTACATACACTACTCTTTGGTTTCACTGATACCACAGTGATGATTCAACACTATTTACAAAACCTTTCAAAAATATTTTGCTCTGAAACTAAATAGTTCAAATAATGGATATGCCACCTGAAGTTATCCTTGCGCTTAGTGTAGTAATGCTGGCAAATAAGAAAAAAAAGAGGAAGTGGTCAAAGAAATGAATCCAGTACTTTTTTAAATTCTCGTCTGAACGAACATCTCATGGTATGAATTTTTTTCACAACAAAATCCTTGTTCGCAGTAGGATATATTTCCTTGCATTTTTCAATAAGTAATTCATATGCATTATTTTTCACTTGTCTATCGGTGTATTCTTTGCTCTTAATATCCCATAAACACGGATGCATTCTATAAATATTTATAAAATCTTCCATGAACTCACGGTCACGTTCCATTTTCGACACAAGAAACCCAGAAAACACGCAGTACCACTGAGAATAATAGAAATTGTATCGATACCGTGCCATACACGTTGAAACCTGCATCAGTTGCTGTTGCGTGGAATCGCGGAGTCCCGTTCGGTTCGGGACTCTGAAACATGTATCGCACCCGACCGATACCGATACAATTTCACAGATACATTGCCATTAACTATGAAACTTGCATCATGAAACCTCTGCATCGATACATGCATCGCAACCTGTATCTAAGTGTATGGCCCGCTTTAGTCGCGTTCGGTTTTTACACAGACGGCCAGCGATCCGCCTGCAACTTTGGACTGAGCATGCGCCAAACTCGAATTTAAGTGATGTACAACAAGTGGGTCATTTAATGGAGGAGAATTAAGAAGAGGAAGGAAAAACAAGATTGCAAACTGTGTTGAAAATGCATGAATTTGTTTTTTCGCTTGCAATTTACACAGAAACCTAACCTGAGCATAAGCTAACCTAGCTTGCGATTCGAAAGTTCGTTGAATTAATTTTTCGCTCGCAATTTACACACAAACCTAACCTGAGCAAACTAACCTAGCTTGCGAGTCGAAAATGCGTGAATTATTAGCCAAATCTAACCTGACCTGACTGACCTACCTTGCGATTTGAAAATTGTTAAAATTGTTACCATATAACCACAGATTATAGAAAACATAATAACGACTATTTATCCAAAATTCAGAGAGAGAGCAGTGATGTAGCAGCCATGGCAGCCATATTTGTCCATTTTTGGAGTCTACGGAGCATGCTCGAGTTTGGCGCATGCTCAGTCCAAAGTTGCAGGCGTATCGCTAGCCGCTTTAGGTTTTTACGTCGGACTCAGTGTGACCAGATGTGGCAGGTTCCTGCCATTTTGGCAGGATTTGCCTCTTATTTTAGCCTTTGGCATGATCAGTTGACGTTTTATAAAACTTGGCAGTTTTTGGCAGTATTGGGTTATTGAAAATAAATTTCATTATGGCAACACAAAATGCCGGAAATGGCAACCCTGGACACGTCGCGAGCATGTATGCATGTGGGCTTGGCGGCTTGGGGACCTTGGGGTTAGGGTTGGGGATTCCCCTTCCTCCTACTTCTCGTGTTATCGTGTTATGTTTGTATCGCATTCGATCAACAACTTTAATACTTTGTTTATAAGGTTGATAATCATAAAACAACGAGTAGGGGATTCCCTCGTACTTCTCCTGTTATGTTTGTTTTTTGTTTGGCATTCAATTAACAACTTTAATACTTTGTGTATAAGGTTGATAATCATAAAACAACCAAACTATTCATAAACACGAGTTTATACTTTATGGTTAGAATCTGGTGGTAGTAGTAATTCGAATTCTCTTCTAAGTGTTGACAATTTTTGGGGTGCTGTCGGCAAAATGCGTGATTGTAATAGACAATTTAATTATGCAAATATTGCAAATTTCGCAAAGGGACTGCTATGCTTACCAATGTCCAACGCTGCATGCGAAAGAATATTTTCTAAAATTAATTTAATAAAGACTAAAACACGAAACAGAGTCATTAACAAACATGTAGAGTCTATCTTGCATGTGAAACAAGGTATTGGTGAGCAAGGCGATTGCACTGCATTCATACCAACACAAGGCACGTTGAATAGAATGAATAAGTCCATGTACAAAGATGCGGAAAATGAAGAATACGATGCTAATTGCAATATTTGATTTTATTTTAATAAAAATCTAGCGTATATATGTATGTGTATTTTTACTTTTGTTGGTTTATAAAAACGGTAAATAAAGTTGGTTGAGTTGGCAACATTTAGGCATTTTTCACTACAGACGTTGGCAGGATTTGGCAGGTTTTTAACCAAAGTAAGGCAGGATCTGTAATTTAGAGATGGTCACACTGGTCGGACTGGTCAGATTAGTCTGGATTGTTCGTTTATTGCAAGCGATTGTAGCGGAGGTAAATCTTGATCGTTCGGTTACTCAAATCCGATCAGTCTTAAATTGATCTGTTTGCTCGTAGAATTTTGGCAGACGAGTAAGATTAATTTGAAAGTGTGAGGTTGTGTTCATCATCATTAAAATTAATCTAAACGAAGCTATATTCGTTATGGCAATATTCAAAACGTTAAAATTTCAAACTTGAAGATTCTTTACGAAAAAAAACGATGCAAATTTGGATGTGGTTATTGGTGAATAGCATGTCAAAGTCAAGCCAACGTCCGTTTCGTTTGTTTATTACCGATTGATCCGATTAATTTGTGGCCACGTGACAAAAATCTGCTCCACTCTGAGATCATAATACCGAACTCGATTATTATAGGACTCAGGGCCACTTTCACCGGCTCCAGTTAAACTCCTGATAACTAACCATAGAAATATACAGTACGATGCAAATGTATGGAATAAATTCATTATTTCTGAATATAAACATATTTTGGAAAACTACTCGAACAGGTCAATTTTCTTTTCCGATTGGCCAATTTTTGAACCCCATCGTAAATATATAGGGTTATCCGCATTCGAGTAAAAATAACTGATATTTGTTAATGGGACACCCAGTGTATTTTTCCTTATTTGCTTAGGGATCGTCATTACAAATCCAGTGATACCAGGTTTGATGGGATTATGTCGAACGGCTGCGGAGATATGGGCAAAAAACTTCCCCGTATGTCCAATGAGTATGACTGAAACTCCACACGATTCGGAAGGTCAATAGTCTCTGTCGCACTCTGTCGCACTCATATGGGCATATGGAGAAGTTTTTTGTTCATATCTCCGTAGCCGTTTGACATAATCCCATCAAACCTAGTATAATTGGATTTGTAATAACGATCCCTAACCAAATATGCAAGAATACACTGGGTGTTCCATTTGAAAATATCACTAAAGTCATTTTTACTCGAATGCGGATAACCCTATATATATATTGGGTGCGGTTCAAAAATTGGCCAATTGGAAAAGAAAATCGACGTGTTCGAGGAATTTTCCAAAATATGTTTATATTCAGATATAATGAATTTATTCCATACCTTTGCATCGTACTATACATATATTATATACTTACTCTAGAATGCTAATCCCCATGTCAAAAGTGTTGTACAAAGTTCAGGCTAGTCCGCAATGCGCATGCGCGTTATTAGTGATTTTTGTAACAGGCCTGGTTTTAGTGAAATATTATGGTACTTGTGAAGAATAACAAACGTAAATTCTAAATCTCGGAGAATAAGGTTGGAAACCTCATTGTACTTATACCTGTTATTTGTATTTAGCCGAGTTGAATACATATTTTCACATATTTAAGATCCCAAATATTCAGCAAAGGCCATCAGAAAGTAGAGTACGGTTATTATTATTATTTATCGCTCTGAAGCGATTGATTTTTTTTAGTTAACCAACAAAAACCTACGGAACCACCCGAAATCGTCGGTGCGAATTTCAAGGAAACACTGGATTGGAAAATAAATTGAAAGAGTAATAGATATATAATAAGGGTAGGTATTTCTGAGTACTATAATTGTATTATAATATTTCAAATTATTTTGTTTTCAATGAAATATGAGGGTGTGGCTGCACTGTATATGGGAAGACTGTTGTACCTTCACAATTTATATTATTTTAAAGCCATGTTTAAAAAATATAATAATAGGAACAGTTTTTCCTGATAGTACTGTTATTCATACACAGTATATGTATTCTTTAAAATTCAAATATCGAACAGTTATAGAAAGAAAATTAAAATAATTGGTACTGATATGTGATCAATAGTAAAAGACCATCATGTACTATTTCATATTTTGGAGGAAGCGCCCGAGATTTTTTCGCTTTTTGGAGTTTATCTGACATTTTTTGTTTGTAGTGTCAAAGCGACGGGATGTTTTCGCAGTGCAAATACCTCTGTAATTTTTCTATAATTGCATTCCTCTTGTGAGAATTTTCACATATGAGGAAAATAAAATGAGGGTCATATAATTGATGCTTCTTTCAACAGTCAGAAAAAATGCAGTAACAGCTGATTAATTTGATCCAGTATATACTTTATTTCACATTCATCAAACCATACAGAGGAATTTACGATAGCTTGAAACACCAGCAAGGCTGGAAAAGTGGATATCCGAGAGTATATATGAATAAACCAATACGTTCCACACAACTCGCTAAAAAATTCAAATCGAGTGTAATTGGAATTAGTATTGGAGTTTATTCCGAACAGATTTTACGGGAGAAAAGTCCCTCGTGGTTGGCATCGATAAAAATCTAAGAATTCGAATAAGAATATTGCAGTATTTCGTACCGTTATCATTTAACTTTGAATTTAACTTGATTATATGGATGATTCATTAGTTTTAATGGAAATTTAAACAAAGTTTAGAGTATAATAATGCATCAGAAGGGAAGCATCAGAAGGGAAGCACTGAATAGATATAGGAATACCAAAAGTCCTGAACATAGAGAGTATTATAAGAACTTGAGGAATCTCACAACCTCTGCTATAAGAGCCGAAAAAAAGCGTACTTGAATGATAAATTCAAAAATCTGAATCAAAGGCAAAAATGGCAGGAGTTAAAAAAACTCAATATAAAAAACAAAGTTATAGCTGCTCTACCAGAGGCTTTGCGGGATGTTGATGAACTCAATAAATATTTAACAGTGTCATGTAAAAATGATGATGATCCAACTGATGAACTAATTGATCAATATGCTAGTGATAGGCTGAATAACTTTTTTACCTTTATTCAAATAGATGATGAATTTGTTTTAGAAACACTGAAGAACATTAAATCGAAGGCGTTTGGCTGTGACAAACTTAATATCACATTGATATATATTATGTTGTCCTCATATTGTACCTCATTTAACACATATTTTAAATTCATGTATTCTCAACTCATATTTTCCAAATTTGTGGAAAGAAGCCATCATTAATCCGTTGGCAAAAATCACCTCTCCTACAGAATTCAACCATCTCCGTTCAGTTTCTATTTTGCCTGTAATGTCCAAAGTACTTGAAGAGCAATTCTCAAATCGTACCTTTTCTCAACGCTATTGATTTTTTACCTGAAAAACAATCTGGTTTTCGACCGGGATACAGTTGTGATACTGCACTTGCTGATGTCACAGACGATGTCTTCAGAGGAACTGATGTGAATAAGGCAACTGTTTTGATACTCTTAGACTACACCAAAGCGTTTGATATGTTGAATCATAAAATTTTATTAACAATTCTAGATCACATTGGTTTTTCGAATCGGGCTTGCAGATTAATAGATTCATTCTTGAGCAACAGAATGCAGAGGGTAGTTTACCAAAATAATATATCAACATCATTACTTGTCAACTCAGGGGTACCTACCTCAAGGAAGCATTCTGGGTCCACTACTCTATTCGGTATATAGCTCTAAATTTGTGACATCGATAACTAATTGCTATTATCACTTGTACGCGGACGACACCCAACTATACTTTTCCTTCAACCCTCCAGATGTAGCACAAGCAAATGAAAATATCAACGATGACTTACAGAAGCTATTTGAGATATCCGACATTTACTCAAACTAAATCCAAAAAAATCTATGGCTTTACTTTTTTGTAATGAAAAAATAAGGAAAAAATTGGAAGCTAGTCTGTATATTCATCTAGATAATGAACTTATACCATTTAAAAACTCCTGTAGAAACCTTGGTCTTGTTATCGATACGAACTGCCTGAAATCAAATGGCTGAACATGTATAATCGTAGAATACTTCATTCAACTATCCTCTACTACAAAATTATAAAAGTTAAACGTCCACCATATTTATTTAGAAATATAATTTTCAGAAGTCACGTGCACAACTTGAACATTCGGAGAAGAGAAATTATAACCATACCCTCTCACAGAAAAGAAATCTTTAAACGCTCCTTTACCTACTCCTCAGCGAACCTACTCAACAAATTTCGAATCACTGGCTTCTCAAAATCGATTGTATCGTTCAAAAATGTGAAGAAAGAAAGGCTTTTCCAATATTGATATTTCAAGATTTTTTTTGTATTTTGTTGAATTATTTTGAAAGTGTTTTGTTATTTAGTTTTAAGATTTTAGTTTTCACTAGGCTTCAACAGCACCTGATTTCGCATCAGAAAGCTGAATTTATAAGCCTTTTAATCTCAAATTCACGTTTCGGATATTACTGGATTTTTGTTTTTTTTTGTGAATTTGGATTAATGAACGTCTTATTATTATTATTATTATTATTATATCAGTAAGAAATTAAGAATAATACACCTTTATGAGTTATACATGAGTAAATGATTGGTATTTTTACATTCACATTTACATTCGGGGTTAGTTCATATTGATAGATCAAAAACATGTAATATTGCCTTTTGAAATGTTTTCAATGATGCTGTCTAGTCTAAATTTATAAAAACATTGAACATGTTGAACATAATAGATGATCTAAATTTTAGTTAACTCCTAATTAGGCGGTATTATAAAAAATTGAGAGGACCTATAATATTTTTGAGGTCGGATAGTTGTCGAGTAATGAATTGTAATGTTGAATGAAATTAAGTGGTCGTAAACGACATCAAGATCTTTTACCTCACAGGATTATTTTCGGTTGTCTTCACTTTTTTTGTAATTTTTATATATTTTTATTTGTAATTCTAAGTGCCACTGTTTTAACGTTTTAATGTCTTTAGACATCGTCTATATCCAAAAAGCATTATTGATATTTACCAATCCTATTGCATGCCCATGATTTGAAAAGACTGATTAACATTTCCATCTATCCATCCAATGTGCAACTAAATAGTAATGGATTTTTTTGAGGAGTGAGGTTCAATGCAGAACTTCAATTCACCCATATCTTTTTGCAACAACACACAATCTCTGACTGTCTGAACACGTTTGAACATTCTGAAGTTATCTGCAAACATGAGACATTCTGAATATTCGGGAACAGCAGGTGAATCTTTGATAAATATAACAAAACAGAGGGGACCCAAGTTTGATCTCTGCGAAACTCCGGATAATGCCTTAATTCTGTTGGAGAGCTTTTCGGAAATCAGAGTAAATTATGTCTATATGTGACTTATAATCCAAAGTTTCAATTACATATTGATCAATCAATCGATCAAAAATATACTTTATTGTCGAAGATATCAACATTATTGACAAAGAGTGCATCACCTAAATAAAATACTATAACAGATGTACATGAAATAAGAGTTAAAGAATAAAAGAAAAAAGGTAAAATGGTTGTACCAAAATGAGATTTTGGAATGTCGCTGAATCGTAAATATATATTAAATACGTACGTATTTTATGAAATAAAATAAAAGTATTACCAGAGTGCAAATTTTAAATGTAGAAGTTCAGAAAAAAATCACCATATTCCACGATATCACTTCTAAAATCATAACAAACTTAAAAACACCACAAACAAATAAGAAAGTTCAAAATTAGAGTACAGAACATCAATAAAACAATGAAGACAATGGAAACACAATATCCTATTGTCAAAAATTATCTATAATAAAAAAATTCAGAAAGGATTCGAAATAGAACAAAGTTGAATGACAAGAGTACGTCATTGTAATACTCCTGCAGGTTGTAGTAGGCTTACTCTGAAATTACTCCTTATTCTATTTTTTTAAACTTGTTTGGGCAGGGTATATTTCTATAGGCTACTGGCAGATAGTTATACATTTTTTGCTTTCATACATGATGGAGTTTCTAGTTAGGCTGGGTTTTAGTATTAGTAAGAAAATACAACCTTTTCTTCTTGTCTCATTTTTTCTCATAGATACAGAGTCGAACTATCACTGTATGATACCCAAAATGCGATGCTATATCTCAAGATGGGATTCAATTGGGGAGAAATATACCCTAGCTGAAGCTGAATTTAGTTCCTTTGAGACTTTGAGATATGAAACTTTAATTGCAAAACAACTAGAGGATACTTTTTCATTTAAGCTAGTAATATGTTCATCAAACATTAGTTTGTTGTCTATTTGCATACCGAGAAACTTACAGCCGTATGCATAGTCAATCGCCAGCGACTCGCCAGAGTTTCGCCGTTCGCTACACAAGGATTATAATGCACAGTCGAGCTCCAAAATAGTGACAACTACGCGATAAGTCATATTTTGGTGAAACGCTGGCGATGCACCACTTTTTTGGAGCTCGACTGTGCCCTATTTCAGTGATATCAAGAGAAATAACTTTTTTCAGTTGATTTATGTCCTTCACGTGCCATAAAATAGTAGTATCATCTGCAAAAAAGTGATTTTTCCATGAATGCGAATTGTCGCTAGATGGTTTACATACAAGAGAAACAGGATTGGGCCCAAGACTGACCCCTGTGGTAGGCCCCTAGTAGATAAAGTCTGAAAGATTTGTGTTAACAGACAAATCATTTGAGGTTTTGTTCTGTTGAATTTCACACAGAAGAAAACATATGCATGTGAAATTGACATTGAAAACTGTTTTTTACCTTGTTGGTAGAGAACTGTCAACAACATATTTAATTTTTACATGTAAATAGGTAGCTATAATGACACCAGCGAACGGAAAAAACCCTCTTTCAGTATGCTAAATAAGCATGTAAATATAGTGTTTTCAGATAGGTATAATGAAAACAATATACCGGGTGTCTTCAGAAAATAGCTCGACACTATAACTCTTTTGTTATTCAAGATAATGGAATGCTATTTGGAGGATCTGTAAAGACTTAAAACTTCATCTTTTGACAAGTAACTCGTGCAACTTCCGGTTTCAACAGAAGTAACACAACCTTTCGATTTTCAAATGAGACGCCCTGAATATTTTCCCTTATTTTTTCTCCACATCATTTACAGAATACAACCATGAGTTACTTGTCATTTTTTTAAACACACATTGTATTCCCAGAGGCAAGTTCAAGATGATTTTGTTTATAGATTGTTTATCAGTTAATTGAAGAAAACATTTTTGCTCACTAAAGATAAGAGATCCAAGAAAATGCCCCATAACATAATTCCATACAACACCACTGATATCTTAAAATTCGTTATGGTACACGTTTATTATCGGCACTGAGAGTAGGGAATACATTCAAACCTACTTTGGACCAATAAATTCCAATACTGATACTCTTTTTCTAAGTATTATCCAGATATTCAATGTTTCGTTTGATGTTTCGTGAACCATTACAAAGAACAAAACGATAGAAGAGAAAATCACTTGTGGACTTTCTCGGTCCATTAAACAGCAGTCACAACCCCACATTCCCTATAAATGAACCGTCAATTAAATAAAGTTTCCATTATTTTCCAATCCTGGATTCTTGAACGGAGGATGAGATACACGATTAGTTCAAGCTATAGAGGTTTTTCCCCGACAAAATAAAAGACGCAAATGGCCTACACTAATTTTTATAAGATAGTTCGTTAATGAAAACCCTAGTTTTCGCCCCAGCAAAATCGCTTTGTGGAATTTTTAAAACGAGCAATAGCGAAAAAAATTACAACTTTTATGGTTTTTTTGAAATATCCCAAAGATTATTCAAGGAATCGTGCAACAGTCGATAGAACTTTTTCAGAGATTTATTGAACCTACAAAATAGATTTTTATACGACCGGATCGGTGCATTTTTTTTTTAGATAACACAGCTAGTACAGTTGCGGCCAATAAAAAATGGAACAACTCTTATAGCTGATTTTGTTTATTCTAGCTGCTTGAATTTGTGTTATGAATATGTCATATGGCAACATTGAATATTTGAGGTCTGTCTAACAATTCCAAATTAGAAAGTAATCAGCCGCATATAAATGCAGTGAAAAAAGGTGTAATAATCACACTAGACAACAACAACTGTCCCATTTTTTTGTCTGCAACTGTACCATAATGATTGTTTATGATCCGAATTTCATAGAAAATTTTCTTTAAAAATAGATTTCTTGTTGCATTACAGTAAGTAATGTGAACGTGGCTTAGTTTCAGTTATGTGCGTAGAAACGTAAGGTAACAATGTAATTGTTTGTTTGTATTCTCATGTCATTGTCAAAGTTACATTTATTGAAAAGTTCATAAAGCATTTTTTTGAAAATTCATAATTTTAACGTTTCAAATATGTCTATATATTTACAGGTTCCAGTTAAGCCACAGATTAATTAACTGATGGTTAGAGTGTAAACATTCAAACACCATTTAGAGAATGTCATTCACCGTCTAACCTATTAGTTAGTTACATAGAAATATATATTATATACTTACTCTAGAATGCTAATCCCGCCAATTTTCACGGCGAAAAGCATGCCGCGTATGCGACCCATTTACGATGTGCGCATGCTCGTCATCAGTGTGGTTTGAGTAGATCGTTGCCAAGTTCGAAAATAATTTGGTGTTCCAAGTCAGAGTTTTTTGTTATGAGGCCATAAAACACATGTCATTTGAAAGAGAAAAAATTGACAGCGCATTTAGGACTTTTTAAAACCGAAAAGAACCTTTTAGAGATGATTACTCCGAATTTTAGGCGCGAAAGAAACTTATTTAAAACAATAATGTACCCTAAGCTACTGTAATTATAATGACCGTGCAACAGTGCTTTTTCATCAACAGGAAGATTTGTCACTAAGATCTGTCACTCTTGTCAGATATCAGAGACGGTTTTTAGAATATCAGACTTTCTCTTGTCGTTTTGTGTGGTGTTTGTTGTCGTTATTCTTCTATCATTTGTGAATTTGCATAAATCTTGTTCCTTTAAAGACAATTTCTAATAAAAACGTTTCTTCCTACAAATAAACAATGAACTGTTCAGTGTTGTGTAAAGGAAAAATACGTAAAATAAATCATTTTTGATAGATATTGAATTTTTTTATGTACCCATATGATTGCTCAAAATAGCTTAAATATTACAAATAAGGCATGATTTTTGGTTATTGTTTTTAAGAAGAGACCCAAGCAGAACATTTGAGTGAGAAAATACATACATTTTCCTCATGAAGATTCATGTGAAAACGACAATGGAATAATTTGAAACCTAGTGCAGTACCAATACTGTGTCTGCGTAAGCATGCATGGCGAGTGATACAACTTTCTGCCACACCACTTATAGTATGAGTTCTAGATTCCTACAAAAAGTACTAAACATACACAGAATCGCCTCATAAAATTAATGTCAATATGGAAGTGCTTTTCTGTGATGGTAAGGAAAATGCTTTTGGCCTCACTTTTTCATGCACCCCCATTGTGGAAATTGCACTAAGGTAATACAACCATAAATACTCGTAGAAATAGCATGTAATGTTAATGCAGTTGCATATTTTGACATGAATCGTTCTAGAGAAAAAACCTCGAGCATCCAAGCATCCAATTTCATGAATCCAATTTAAGTTGAAATTATTCATGATATTAGCTAAAATAAATTTTCATAGATTTTGAATCACTTTTTCATGGCTATGACCAACTGAAAAGTTAAAAATTGGGGAAAATATTTTATGACATTTATCACTGAACTTACATCAGACTCTGGTTCAGAACAGTCTAAAACCTCCAGGTCTCAATTCCCGAGAAATATACAGATAAAGTGCCAGAAATGTTTCAATATTACTACAGAATGTGAACAAGCTTCACTATTCCATGGCTAACTATGATCAGCTGAAAAGTGAAAATTGGGGAAAATATTTTATGGATATGTTGATTTTATTGAAAATATAAACTGGATGTTCATAAAGTCAGTTGTGGAATCATCTGCGACTGAAAGTTGGAATTTAGTCGCTATTTTCCATCGTACAAGATAACCTCTCTTGGAAGGGATTCATGTTGTAAAGAGAAACATTCTCAATTGAAAATTGAATCAATACATGACTCCTCTGGAAATAGAAAAAAACCTACGATAAAACTGAAGTTGGTAATGGTAATGGGTGGGGGACGCAAGCGTCAGCGACTAGGCCCCAGTGGGCCCTTTTCGCAATCCCCGGCATCTTCACCCATCCCATGTCGGATACCTGCTCGAACCTCTTCGACCTTCTTATGAAAGTCGAAATGTCCTTCCATTGCAACGTGTGCAATTCTTCCTCCTTAATATTGGCAGCTCCAAAGACGTTTTGTCTGAGCCTGTCATAAATACCACATTCGCACAGGAAGTGGAAGGAGTCCTCCTCTTCCCCACATTCCGTGCATAGTGGGTCTGCCTCAACTCTGATGAGAGCCAGGTGCCTCCTGAGGCCGGTATAGTTGTCGTCAAACATATAAGATAAATAAAAAAAGACGCAAAAAATGGTCTTATCTTGTCCATCTTTGCCTGGAAAGGGCCACATAATATTGGGGGCAAGTGGTGCAAGAGTTTGAAATAGCTAGTGCATTTTAAGTAAATTCGTAAAACGTTTTTCAATTGCATCAAATTCATTATTGAGAGAGGATTAATTAATTCTTTTTGTTTAGATAAACGAGTATACTAGAGATCGATACTAAGTATAAAGATACAATTTAAAAAATATATGCAGTATAATGATTCGATTTATCATTCATTAAAAAGTTATTCAACAAAAAGAATAACAAAGAAAAAAATTTAAAACATTCTCGTATATACAGAGTGTTCATTCAGTACTGCATTCTTCACAAGTCAACATCTGGATTGTCAGGAATTCAGATGTTTTTGTTCAGATAATTTAAAAATAATCTAGAGAAGGGAATTCTCAAATAAGTGCTTATACCAACATGGTCTTCCATGAAAATAAATTCAACTTTTCAATTAACCGCCCTGTGTTTTATTTATATGAACTCTCTGTAATCCTATATTTTCAGATCGGATAGTACGTTGCCACGTTATCATTATTTATACAGAGTTTTTGCTAAAAATTACTTCACTTTGAACTGGAATAATACTTTCGAGGTTGAAGATTTTCTAATAGATGATTTGCACCCTGTGTACATTTTTCTGATGGAATCTCTCAGTATGGTATGTCAATGATCAATTGAGCTAAAATTCAAAAATTTACGTGATCATATGGGTGTCTTGAACGAACTTTTCATCCGACACAATTACATTAAATTCTGGTGCCGAATATGGTTTTCTCGATTTTTATCGGTGATATCTATCAAGTTTTAGTGCAATCATATTTGAAGGGTCCAGTGGAAAAACGATGAGGTCCCATTTTTTCCGAAATCGACATTTTAGCGGCATTGTTAGCTTATAGCTCGAAGTATCAACATACCTAACCTTACTGGGGCAAACAATGACATTCCATAAAAAACTGCGGTCGAAAGTAGGCAGCACAGTGTAAAAATGATGACACTCCCACATTGGATTTCGCTCTTCTCAACTTTTTAAAAAGAGGAACCTCATCGTTTTTCCACTGGACCCTTCATTTATTTCTTGCATAAAATTGAATCTTCTTTCATATCCTAGAATCAAATTCGGGAATATAATCAATATTGTACACTGGCATTCTGTTTTGTAGAATCATATTTTTATTCAAATGCTCTTGGGTAATTTGTGATCCTCCAGTAAATTCAGTATTAATTTTCAACTTTAACGCCCTGCATCTTGAAAACGAATTGTTCTCTTTTACATGTTCACCTATAGCATTGTTTATATAGAAGATAGTTAGTCAACCTTATGGGATTATAATTGGATCAAAATGGATGCGACATGTAGATGGCGATAGTGAGCTCGCATCCAAGTCATGTCGTAACTTCAGTGATCTGGCCTCCAAGTCATGTCGTAACTTGATTGAAACAATGGGACAGCATTAAAATCAGGGTTTTTTTGAAGGAACCTGCATTAAAATAACGCCAAATATTCATGTCTGTAACTAATCACGCTAGATGACACTCGCGTTTGCGTCCAACACCAATTACACAGGCATTGACTAACTATCTTACTTCTATATAAACAATGCCTATAGACATTATTTTCCTTGCAAATTGAGAAACTAATGAACGGACCAGTCCACCTCAGGAATCATCCTGTATAAGCAAATATTGTGCTAGTCCTCACATTTCCATTAAGCAGGTTTTCAATCAAAAAGTATATATTTCTGCCAAAAATGCATACCACGCAATACACACCTTATATGGTAATCACATGAGAATATTGGCTAAATTCAGGAAATTACCACGAAATTAATTCTTATTTTGTCAATAACCAAACAGAGTTTTTTAGACAAAAATTGCAATAAATAAATAAAATTATTGACATCTCTAACTTTATTCAAATTATTCCGCATATCGCCCCCACTTAACACTTGGCGCGGAAGATGTAAAGGCCCGCACAGCAATTAGGTATGTTTTTTCCATGCAGGGTCGGGCGTAGTTATAATAGAACTCACAGCTGTATGCGGTACGCCCAGCTATTAGCAAATTAGATTTCGACGGGGCAGTTGTTTACCTAATCTAAGGATTTAGTGATTATAAAAATGCATTATTCTGAATACAAAAGTTACAGTGCTTTTGTTAAATTAACTTGATTAATCTGCACGCATCACAATATTTAGTGGCATATGCACTAGTCCGACCCTGGTCGGCGGCATGGGAATCAATTTCGTGCTAATCGACCATTTTTTGCACCTTTTTTTATTTATCTTATATGTTTGACGACAACTATAAGAACTCCCACCAATAGTCGGAGTTCTTTGCGGCTTAGCTTCAGTATCTTGGCCGTCCTTGCCATGTCGTGCCCCGACATCATCTGCTTTGACTGCCTGCATCCGTTTATCCTTCTCCATCTGCGACTGAAAGTTGGAATTTAGTCGCTATTTTCCATCGTACAAGATAGCCTCTCTTGTAAGGGATTCATGTTGTAAAGAGAAATATTCTCAATTGAAAATTGAACCAATACATAACTCCTCTGGAAATAGAAAAAAATCTACGATAAATTAACACCTGTATAAAATGTGTCATTTAAAGATGACTGTATTGTCATTTTGACAGCGATAAAAAATGTGCATCGTTTTTTATCACCGATAAAAACGCCTGTTCCTCTTTAGCGTCTACATCTAGTATGCTTACGTCACTTTAATGTCTGCCCTGTCAGTTATTTAAGTATTGTTGATAGTTGATACTCAAACATTACAACATGAGTCGTTTTGGGGAAGTTTCGACTCAACAAATAACAAAAAATATAGAAAAAGCAATCCCGTAATCTACAAAAAATACTAAAGCGTCAATATGGAGACAATTTATATTCGGTCGTTAATTTATCTTGCCAAAAAACTCTCGAGCTTTTCTTTTAAGGATAAATTTCTTTTTAACTAAAAATTTTTCCATCTGTAATTTTGCTCGAAAAACTCGAAATTTGTCATGTCAGTTTTTCTCGTAAAATTACTGATTGGCAAAATTATTTCGTTACAAAAAGAAACTTATCCGATAAAAAAAAGCTCTTGTATTTTTACTGTTGATAAAACTGAAGTTACTTTTTTGTAATATCTAACAGAAAACAACTACTTCCCCGGCTAAAGCCACGCTGGACATTGAACTACATCTGATAGATATTGAGAAAGACCCTATATAACTTGATAGAAAAAATCTGAAAGTGAAAATTTGCATTTTCATTCAGATAGTTGATTATTTATTGAATGTCCAGTTTCCTTTGGAGATTCTTATCTATGAATGAGATAAGGGAGAATGTTATTCAGAAGTATCACAGAAAATCGCTCATTTCATTGATGCGTGAATTGCATCTCTTTCGCTAGGCCTCCAATACATTTTGTTCGACAAAAATCTATTTCACTCTTCTAAGATCATCAGGGTGGTCGAAAGAATTGGAATTGGAAATTGGTTCAATTTTCAATTGAGAATGTTCCTCTTTACAATATTATGGATACTTTTATCATTGAACTAGCATCAGAAATGGGTTCAGAATACTCTGAAACTCTCAGATCCTAATCCCCGAGTCATCTGCAAATACCAATATTACAAAAGGATGTGAATTTGCAGCTGCGGAAAAGGAAAATATTGATAAGCGCAATAATTTTCAAAATAACTCAATTTAGCAGTTGAATTTTTTCCATATACAGATAACACCCTATATATTTCTCAAAAATTGAGATCTGTGGTTTTAGAGTGCTCTGATCCATAATCTGATGTTAGTTCAGAGATGAAAGAATCCATAATGTATTTTCCCAATGTTTGATTCTTCAGTTAGTCCCAGTTAGCCATGATAAAGTGATTCTTGGTTACTTTCTACAGTAATAATGGTACATTTTCGGGCACTTTGTGACATTTTTAAATCAACCGACCATTATGGATGAATATTTCAATGATTCAGCATTCAGTTCTGGGGTTCAGGGACATTCCGAAACCAGATGTTGGGGTTAATTTTTCAATAAAAGATCTTTAATATATTTCTTCTACATTCATGCAAAAAGCAAAACTATATTGAACTATATTCAGTGGAAAAAGAAGTTCTTTATTGCACTAGTGCAATAAAGTTTTTATTACACTCATCTGTCATTCTACTTCAACGTGCTGTCATCATGACAAACATAAACGTTTAAACCTACAACAAATTTAGCAGATATTCTGTGAGATTGGCAATAGGTACTTCACTACGAAATATTCATATTGAAAATTGCACTTTCAACATTGAGGGTAAAAATAAAGTTTGAGTTAAATTGTTCGTAACGTATTAGTTCCTGTTTCAATGCAAATCGATATTAATAATAAAGTATTCAAGTTGCGCTTTTCATTTTCCTACACCTAGTGCCGCACCTCAATAAATCATTTTTTGCTTTTTGCATGAACGTAGAAAAAATGTTGTATGCAACTCGTGCAAAAATTGTTTATTGCACTCGACGTGTTGTCCAACTCGGCCTAACTGCCTCGTCGGACAATTTCACGTCGAGTGCAATAAACATTCACTTTTTGCACTTGTTGCATAAATAACTATTTCTCAATTTTTCACAGTTCACAGTTTGCCAAGGAAAAGTAATATTTGTTTATTTTTCGCATTATTGATTGAACATTTTTGTGAATTTTGTGAAAAGTGAAGACATTTTGAAAATAAAGCAAGTATTATTCTCTAAAAACAGTATCATATTGCCAGCTACAAATGACACCCTGTATAATCAATTGATTCAATCATTGAGATATTAGGGTTTGAGAGTATTCTGAAACAGAATTTGATGTTGATTTTGTAATGAAAAAATCCCTAATATGTTATCCCCACTTTTTCACTCTTCAATTGGTCATAGTAAGCTGTGGAAAATGGATATACGAATGTTTCATCAAGATAAAAGTAGGTATTCTTGAGTGCTATAATTTGAAGAAGAAAATAATTCAAATTACTTTAATCTCAATGAAATATGAATAAAACTAGGAAGGAAAAGTCAATTTTCAAAGGCGGTATGAGAATATTTTTTTGCACTCTGTGGAAAAATTGTCCACTTTTGACATTTGAAAGTCACCAAAAAAACCAATTGAATGAATCAGTGACTGGATTTTCCTTTCAATGACGATAATGGAATTGTTTGTTCTGCAATATTTTCGAAAATATACAAAATTGCTTTGGAACAAACTTTATTTATTTATTTTGAATTTACTGATCATTTTCCAATTATCAACCTCCATGGACATTGTTTACATTAATGAAACAAAATTTAGCTCCAGGCCAACGCAACCAAATGGAAATAATGAGGAAAGATAAATTTTGATATTGGTAGTAAAACATAAAGGGTACGTCACAGACATGTTTGATCAGACTCATTCGGAATTTATGATTATTGTGTTCATTCTGTATAGTTTTATATTTGGAGTATGTCATATTTTTGAATGATTAGTCTTGTCATGATTTTGTCATTAAAGTTCTCACTTTTCATTTGAAACTTTTATTGTATGGTATAATAGAACTAGATCAAATACATAACAATGATTGCTTTCGAAAAAATACGTATGGATGAAAATTCAACATCTTACTCAATTCGCATTAATTTGATGAGTATTTAACACAAAACAACTATGAAATTCCAAAGTCTTAGGGACCAGTTAATAGCTGTTCTTTGTTAAATACTTGCATAGGAATATCCAATTTTATTGGACGTTGCAAAAAATTGAATATCAAATCCATTATTCATTCGATAGTAATAGTAACAAGTTTATTACTACCCCTGGGGTTCCACAGAGTTCAAACCTAGGTCCCCTTTTATTTGCATTATTATTCAATGATTTAAATGACGAAATTGACTGTAAACGATTATTCTTTGCGGATGACCTGAAATTATTTCTATAATACAAAATATAGATGATTGTGAGGCCCTGCAATTCAAAATAAATGAGGTTCAGCAATGGTGCAAGGAGATTAAGCTTTATTTGATTGCATCGAAATTTAAAAGCATGAGTTTCACAAGAAAACAGTACCCTATTTTATTCAACTACAACGAAAATAACTCAATCTTGTCTCTTTGTGAGTTAATAACGGATCTTGGCATTTACTTCGATAGCAACTTAACATTTGGAAAAAGTAAAACAAGCTCTCGAATCCTATGGCTTTATAGTAAGAAATTGTAAATCATTTTGGAATCTCAAAGCTCTACCTTTTTTGTATAATGCGGACGTTAGACTTAAATTAAAATATGGTTATATCATATGGAATCCTGTTTATATATGTTACAGGTTGATAATTGAACGAGTTCAGAGACGCTTCCTGTAGTTTTTTTTGTTTTAAAATCGATATCCCGAAAGAGGCGTTTCATGCCAAATTTTAATTTCACACTTCGATTCTAAAAGTCTTGACGTACGAAGAAAGCATGCTGGCATTATTTTTCTACACAAATTATTGCACTATCAAATTGATTAAAATAATATAGTGTCTCAATTAAAATTTTTATTCCAAATTCTAAAACTAGGTACAGTAAGACTTTTCACTGTAATAGAGCCAGAACAAATTTATATCTGAAGTCTTCTATATACAGGGTGTTTCTTGAGTACGTGTAGAAACTTCAGGAGCATGTTGCTGACCTCGAAATAAGAAAAAAAGTTCCCATAAACACATGTCCGCAAGTTATTCGTTTCTAAGATACAGAGTATCAAAGTTTAATTCTTATTTTTGTTTTTTGTGAATAAATTCCAAAACATTTTTGATATTCGGGTAAAGTTTGTTATCTGGGATGATTTTTCAATGTCATAATCAAATTTTATGTTAATTATGAAAAAAACTAATTTCAAATTGAATTTATTTTACATTTGAAAATCTTGTCATTCAAAATCACTTGCATCGATTATTTCAAATCTCAATAACTCGAAAAGGGTTGCTCGCAGTGGCCTCTACCAAGAATATATTTTTTACACAAAACTTAATAATAAATATTCCCAGATACCAAACTTTTCCCAAATATCAAAATTATTTTGAAATTATTCACAAAAAATAAAAATAAGAATTCAACTTTGACACTCTGTATCTCAGAAACGAATAACTTGCGGACATATGTTCATAGGAACTTTTCTTCTTATTTTGATGTCAGCAATACTCTCCTGAATTTTCTACACGTACCTAAGAAACACCCTGTATATCATGTGTGAAAACTTTTAAAATCGATAGTCAATATCCCGAAAGGGGCGTTTCATACCAAATTTTTATTTCGCGCTTTGATTCTGAAAGTCTTGACGTAAGAAGAAAGCGTGCTGGCATTATTTTTCTATACATATTATTGCACTATCAAATTGATTAAAGTAATATAGTGCCTCAATTAAAATTTTTTGTTCCAAATTCTGAAAGTAGGTACACTAAGATAAGATACACTGCATTATATTGGAAAGATGGCTATTCAATATATGAATGAAAACATTATGTAATATGTACCAGTTTTCCTCTTTTCTTTTATTTTTTATAGATTGTAGTAGTTTTATTCTTTTTTTAACTCTTTTCTCTTTCCTTCATCTATATTTGAATATTCTTGTATATTATTCATCAAAATGTTTGTAACTACACATTGAACTTTCTTTTAAATAATTTGTCCTGTAAATGGGTAACTGTTGAGCAATAAACGTTATTATTATTATTCAATGACCTTCCTTGAAGTATCGTCAAATAGTCTACTCTGTGAATTACTATACTACGAAATATGTAAAAAAAAATTATTCAGCCTGATACCAGGAAAACTTTGGGAAGACAAAATTTGAATACACATATAAATAAATTCATAGTCGTTTTTCAAAATTAACATCACTCAAGAGATATATTCATGATAAAATAATTTTTATTGATTATTTTGATAAATGATTTTATATGTTTTTTGGGAAAATTAACTCATGTCTAGCAAAGTATGCCTAAAAACATGGTTATCTAGACATAAAATGTATCAATTTGAATAAAAAGTTTTCATTATCATGTTATGAGAAATGATAAATTTTTTAATTTGTCTGATACCAGAAAAACTTTCGATTTTCAACATTATCATCACCCGGGAGATATATTCACGATAAAATAGATACTATTAATTATTTTGGTCAATGGCTAAACATATTTTTCAGTTATTCTACTTACGTCAGGCAAAGAATGCCAGAACACATTATTCGATCATATAATGTACCGAATTGAAAATAATATTCTTATTCGAAAACAGAGTTCTTTTGGGAGATCGTTCAGTAACGAACAGTCGTTGCTGACCAACGTTTAACCCTTTGCTCCCTTACACACCTACTACGTAAGCTTATTATGTCAAGTATCTGTCAGAAAACAACTACTCCCCTGGCTAAGACCACGACGGGTATTGAATTATATCTAACATTTATTATATTTTTATTACTATATTATGGAAAATGTAAAATATTCGTATTTTGCCTGATGCCAATAAAATATCTTACAGACAATGTTGAGAAACATAGGAATGAATGATAAGTTCAATTTGATTTTCAAAATTATCATCACCCAGGAGATATATCCAAGGTGAAATCGTTTATAATAATTATTTTGATCAATAAATAACCATTTTTCTTTAGATATTCAACTTGCAAACTATGCAAAAAACATAGATATTTGGTCATAAAAGGGGCCGAATTGATTAATAATATTACAAAATATGTAAATTATTTGTATTTTGCCTGATGCCAGAAAAACAATGTTTTGAAACATGTATAAATGATTAACTTAAATTCAATTTAGAAAATCATCATCAACTAGAAGATATATCCACAATGGAATAGTTTATATTGATTATTTTGATCAATAAGTGAACCTTCAGATATACGTCAGGCAAATTATGGAAAAATACAAAGTAATTTGGTCACAAAATGAATCGAATTGAATATAATACTTTCATTACTATATTACAAAATATGTAAAATATTCATATTTTGCCTGATTCTACGAAAACTTTGGAGGGATCTTACTTGGAAACACATATAAATCATATACTAATTTTTGATTTTCAAAATTGTCATCACTCAATATATCAGTGATAAAATATTTTTTTTCTACAAACGTCAAAAAATGACAAGGTTCGCGCATTGACAACAGTATGCGAAGTGGCACTTTTTTTCATTTTCATTCGTTACCATGACACCGTGCGCGAAGTAATGTGCGAAATATATTTCGCACACTGCATGGGATTTTCATATTCTAACCTATATGGTCCTCAACTCCTCAATCAAGCAAAAAACAAGAAATCGTTTAATTATTAATGTAGAACAATAATTAAGGCTTTCAAATTGTGAGAGATATTTTTCTGGCTTTATTTGCTTCACACCACTCTTTAAATTGCTGATATGCATTTTCATACTGCCGCCTCGATTTCTCCGGTAAAAGGTTGGAAATTACGGAATTGGCCGCATCTATCAAGTTAGGTGGGGTACTGCTTAGTTCATCGTCGCTCGAAATTTCCATTCTTTTACAATAATAAATATCACGCACGAAACTGACGCGAATAAAAAGTCACTCCAAAATAATTATCAAGAACTGTCACTTTGAAATAATTGTCAACAAATGCCATTTTATTTCCATAGTTGCAGTAATTACTTGATTTGGAAAAATTATTTAAGCTAGTTCAATACTATTTTTCACAGTTATTACTTATTTTAGAACAATATTTTTGACGTTAAAAAAATCAGTTCTCGATCACCAAAGTAGCATTTCGCGCACTAGATACAAAAATAACTATTATTTATTACTTTAATCAATAATTTTTTTGGGGAATATAACTTACGTCTGAGAAAATATGCAAAAATACGTAGTTGTTTGTTAATAATATTAATCATACTGACTGAAAATATAAAATGTTTATATTTATCTTGATGTCTGCGAATTATTGGAGAGACAATATGTGAAAAATTATTTAAAGAATATGTGTATACGCAATCTTCAAAGTTATCATCATTCTATTGACCTAACCTAACAAATACCTTGTTTTCTGCCATAGATAAAAGTATGCCTTGTTTATGTATGTTTATAGATCTGGCAAAGGCATTTGACACCGTGAGTCATCCTCTACTTATGGAAGTTCTAGAGGATATTGGAATTAGAGGCAAACCCCTTAAGATTTTCGAAAGCTACATTTCAAACAGAACACAATGTGTAAGAGTCCGAGACGAGTACAGTGATAAGCTACCTATTGAGTTTGGAGTACCACAGGGGACTGTTCTGGGACCTATCTTATTTTCAATATATATAAATAACCTATTCAATATCGAGAGCACTGGAGAAATCATAGGTTTTGCAGATGATACTGCCATCGTTTACAAAGCACCAAGCTGGCACGAATTAAAAATAACAGTTCAAACCGACATTTCTCGTATCAAACATTGGTTCGATCAGAAACTACTAACGATAAATTTGGAAAAAATCCAGTACGTACCTTTCACATGCTACGAATTCAACTACATAGAAATATATGGAACTGAAACGAGTTGGCATATATTACCTGCAAAAAGTGTTAAGTATTTGAGTGTTCATTGATGGTCATTTGAGGTGGGATGTCCATATTCAATATTTAATTAAAAAATTACAATTTATTTTATACAAATTTAGACATCTATATCAAATATTACCACAGAAAGAACTAAAAATTGTGTATTTTGCGTTTGTAGATAGTCATCTAAAATATGGCATTTTGGCTTGGGGTGCAGCACTCAGAAAACACATAACACCTTTAGAAATTCTCCAAAGAAGATTTTTGAAACTGATGTTGCACAAAAAATGGGACCAATCAACAGAGCTGACTTATATGGAGTCAGGAGTGTTCGATCTCAGGCAAGAATTTAGTTACAAATGTATGATTAATTATCAATAATTCAATAAAAGCAATCATTACTATAATACACGTCAAAGAAATCTCCACTCAATTCCATTCATGACAAAATCTGTAGGTCAAATATCAAATGAGTTCCTAGCACCCAAACTCTATAATAGCTTGCCTGACGAACTTAAAAGCATGAGTAAAAAAAAATTCAAAAAATCTTTAAAACAATATTTGCTGGCCTGTCCTAGATTATACGTACATAGCTTAATAGAAATGAAAATATGAATAAAAAAATAGTTACATGTCATCGATTACCCAGACAGTTTGTTTACCTAACCATTAAATCCGTTGTTTGTTATTATTATTATCTTCTTTTTTTCAATACTTATATTATGTCCTCATAATTACGTTATATAGTATTCAATTATTATGTTTACTATTGTATATGTGAGAATTGTGTGTATGTCTATATTATATTTTATATCTTAATTGAGATTTCTACATTTTCTCGGAACGAGTATCTTATTTACCGAGTATATTTACTCATCGTACTTACTATTCCTTATGTTTTTACTACTTGCTACTTATATTATTGTATTGTAATTTATTGTATTAATATTATGCTTGTATTGTCATGTGAGTAAATAAATTTATTATTATTATTATTATTTCTTTTGAATTAAAATTCTCCAGTCGGACCCTGTCTCCGATGCTCCGATACATTCGGAGGGCGCGCTGGCAACATCATTACCCCAATAAACACTCCCCAAACTATGGGGTAAGCAGCTATTGGGTCCGGGAATCGTGTGCCCTGAGCAGACGTAATGAACCGAGGATGACAGCCTTCTGCATTCTTCCGGCTATGATTTCTGACATCTTTCTACATGCCGGTATGATTTTTAAGTTCGAGAGTAATGAATCCATCACACCGCCAAGGGACCCTATTATCAGCACAACCATTTTTACAGAATGGTCTGGATAAAGCCTGCGGAGTTCGAAGAGTAAATCTCGATATTTCGTCCGTTTCTCCTCCTCCTTTCGGACGATATTCGTTTCGCCAGGAGCCGAAAACTCAATGACGAATATCGTCTTACTTCCATGGTCGAGGAGTACTACATCAGGCTTATTGGCCTGTATTTGCCTGAGGGTGGGAAATGAGTAGTTCCAGTAGATTCGCCACTTCTCATTCTCCACCACGGACTCAATATCCCCCGGAGCGTAAGGCAACACTGGTGTCTCGTCTATACCGTACGAGTGTCGTAGGTGGTAATATAACACTCGTAGAGCCGCGTTATGTCTGTGGATATAGGCTGAGACCGCATATGCTGGACATGCTGACAGCAAATGCATAATGGTCTCAGGCGCCTGACGGCAGGCCCTGCATCTAATATCAGGGACCTCTATACCCATCACGTGGCTTCGGTAGACCAAGGTGTTGAAGACACCATCTTGGCAGGCCATTATGAATCCCTCGGTCTCCGACTTCAGCCCACTTGACCTAAGGAAGGCGTAGGTCAAGTTCTTGGATAAGCCAAGGTCTTCAACGTTTCTGAAGAAGACCCCATGCAAAGGCTTATCCCTATGCAGCTGCAGAAGAGCTGCATTTTCTGCGGCCTCTACATGGGCTTTTTGCCGAACGGGTGCCAACTCTGTGACAGAGTTCGGATAACGCCGTTTGGTGTCGAAACTGAGACCGAGTTCATCAGCCGCACGAGCTGCTGCCTTAAAGAGGAACGCTCCAATCCCTGCGTTTTCATGGTCACGGACCATGCAGAGAAGGGGGTCCAAACTCCTGATTACTTTACATGCTCCATCCAATACCATTCTGTTGTGAAGACACTCCAAACTCAAAAGTCCTCGTCCTCCTTGTTGTCGGTGGAGATATAACCGAGGAACGGACGATTTGGGATGCAAGCTCCTGTATAGGTGCATCATCTTGCGAGTCTTTACGTCGAGTTGTCGCAGCTCCTCCTGAGTCCACTTCATTACTCCGAAGGAGTAGAGTAAGATCGGAACGGCAAGCATATTTGTGGCAGCAACTTTGTTCTTTCCCGACAGTTCTGATGACCAGATCTGTCGGAGTTTGTGCTGATACTTGCCGCGGAGAGAGTTTTTGACAGTTATAACTTCTTGAGAGTGGTGTTGTTCCACTCCCAAGTATGTATACGTCTCTCCGGCACCCAGATGACGTAGGATGCTTCCGTCTATGAGCTGGACGTCTTCTCCGTAATCGTCGCATCGTCCTCTTTTGAGATGAACCGTTGCACATTTGTCGATCCCAAACTCCATGCCGATGGCCTGCGTATATTATTATTATTTTTTTTTTCTCCTTAGGAGTGTACCAGTCAGGCCCTGTCTCCGGTGCTCCGACCCATCCGGAGGGCGCGCTGGTGTCGTTAACCCCAATAACCACTCCCTACGTCCGTAGGGTGGGTGATTATTGGGTCCGAGAATCGTGTGCCCTGAGTAGACGGAGCGAACCAAGTATAACGGCCTTCTGCATTCTTGCTGCTAAGATTTCTGCCATATTACGGCAAGCCGGTATTATCTTCAAGTTAGAGAGCAGTGTGTCCATCATTCCACCAAGGACTCCTATAATCAGAACCACCATTTTGACAGAATGGTCCGGATATAACCTGCGGAGTTCAAAGAGAAGATCTCGATATTTAGTCCGTTTTTCCTCCTCTTTTCGAACGATATTCATTTCGCCTGGAGCGGAAAACTCCATGACGAATATCGTTCTACATTGGTGGTCGAGGAGGACAACATCAGGCTTATTGGCTTGTATTTGCCTGAGGGTGGGGAATGAATAGTTCCAATAGATTCGGCATCTCTCATTCTCCACCACGGACTCAATATCCCCCGGAGCATAAGGCAACACCGGTGTCTCGTCTATACCGTACGAGTGTCGTAGGTGGTAGTACAACACTCGTAGCGCCGCGTTATGCCTGTGGATATAGGCTGAGACCGCATAAGATGGGCATGCTGATAGCAAATGCATTACGGTCTCAGGTGCCCCACGACATGCCCTGCATCGGGTGTCAGGGACGTCTATACCCATTATTATTATTATTATTATTATTATTATTATTATTATTATTATTATTATTATTATTATTATTATTATTATTATTATTATTATTATTATTATTATTATTATTATTATTATATTCATGATCATGCAGTTTTTATCGTTCAATTTTATTAAACATTCAACATAATTGAAATGTGTTAAAGCGAACGTTTGACGTGAAATGAGTTCATTTTGATATATCATATAGTCATGAGTATGATCGATTTGGGGTACGTATTGGTAAGTTCATTCAACATTATTCTTGAGAGATCTGATAAAAACCATTACTTATATGACTTATAATTGTATAGTTGAATAATTACCGAGATACAAGTTGTTACAGAAAACTCAATTTATCAATAAAAATATTATGGAAAGTGGATTTGAAGCATCCAATAGAAACAACTACTGTTCCGTATGACCACTGAATTGCATCCTTGAGATTGTTGGCAAAGATTCTACAAGAAATACTTCGCAAGTTCTCTACACGAACAGCATGAAATTAGTCAGAAATGACAATGGAAAAAGTGCCAAAAAGGATAATGAATACAGTTCATGTTAACACAAGTAATAACGAATGCCACTTTTCTTCACGAGTGATTTCACATAAGATTCAAATTCCACTTGTAGAATGAGGTTGCTGATAGTGAGTTGTGAATATATTCATTTTCATGTGATCTTTTATAAAAAATCCACTTAATACAAGGTCAAAAAATTAATCTTAATGTACATAGAGCTTAAAAATTGAATTGACCAAAGTAACATCAGATATAATGCAAAAATGTAAGAATTAATATAGCGTTTTATTTGAAAAAAAACAAAATAAGAACATTTTATTGAAACAGCATACAGAACGGTAGGTCCCTTTGAAAATACTCAAAAATGTGCTTGTTCTTAACTAAATTTACATAATACTGTCTTTGATTCCTCCAGAAATGCCCAAAAGACTTATATTACCCTACATGAAGGGACTGTTGCTACAGATTAATAGTCTTGGTACTCTTTTATCCAAAAGTGACAGAAAGATGGAAAAGTTCCCGCAACTTATTTTTGTTTTCAAACAAAATTTTTTGAGAAAAGCTACGCAGTCAGTAAGAATAATTTTATCACTCACCCTCTGATTCACTGACGCACTTTTTCTACCAACAAAGACCGATCACGAGTCGCGCACTTTTTCAAAAAGTAAATTACAAACTCGGCGTGTCTACAAATCGAGGGGTGAGCGCAGACAGCTTCGGAGTGCACCCCAACCAAAGCGTGAATGAGATTGTTGCGCGTCGATTCCTATTTTATATGAGGGATTTTCCCCTTTTCTCAACATTATCCCCACCGTGGGGGAGTAAACATGTGGAGATTTGTCGAAAAAAGCGTGGGTGAATTGTTCCATAGTTTATTGATGAGAAAATATTTACCGATGGCACTGCAACAAAATCATTCCCTAGTTTTTTAAAGCCACCATATGGCGAGAAGATTAGGAGATTTACAGTGTAAGCTGAACCAATAACCATTAGTTCAGTCAGTCAATTAAATAAAGATTTCGGAAAAGTGACAATATAGGGTTGATAGAAAACAACAAAAATTATATAACAATATAATAAGGAAAGTGACACTTGTGTGAAGGCTATACTGGGCTTTTCACGATTCGTGAAATTTTGAGGTGTTTTAAGTTAGCCAAAGAAATAGGGGTAAGGTTGGAAAAACTTGCATAGAGCTTAAAATTGGTACGAATGTTCGGAACACCATTTTAAATCAATCAAAATATCCGTTATTGTCTGAAGATTTACATCTCATTGACAAAGTCTGAGAAAAATCAAGATAAACTCGTCGACGAAGAAAAGAGGCAAATTTATGAACCTACCATTCCATATTTTTTGGAAAAGTACAATGTGAACAAAATAGCAGTCATTGGATTACTCGTAGGTGCTCGAGGAACATTCCCACCTCTAATCCTAAATTTTTGTAAATTACACAAAATTTAAAAAAAAGTTCTGAAAGAAATAAGGACAATATGTGTAAAATTTCCGGTTATGATTTTCAGAAACCATTTATACGGGATGAATAATACGAAATGTTCCTAGGTTATATTATATTTTATACATTTTTATTCTTCTACACACCTACCATTTTATATGAGCATATTTATATTTTTTATTATTTATTATCGATTGATTTGGTATTCTTTGTTTTGCAAGCTATTTTGTATAGTAAGATGTTTAATAAATCTATATACAGGGTGTTTCATAATAAATGCACAGGACTTCAGGATGTGATAGCTCGTCCAAAAATATGAAAAAAAGTTCTCATTAACTTACCCTCTAAAATGCACCATTTTCGAGATACAGGGTGTTGAAATTTTAAAAAAATAATCGTTTTTTGCGAATATCTCTGGAACCGTTTATCGCACAGATAACAGATTTCGTAGGCATTTTCTACTCATAATAAGCTATGTTTTGTGCTGATTTTTTTATTTTTTCAAATTCATAATAGGTGAAAATTTTGAAGGGGTAGTGGGTGTTTTTTTTCTCTAACTTCTACGCCACTGGATAAGTACAGTTTTGAGCCTCCTATATGAACCGCCGATGTTTCCTACACAAAAAAGGTATTCTTGGTCATGAGCTCTAAAGTTGACCGTTTTCAAGAAAAATCAACTTTCATGTTGTTTAAATAATGTTTTTTCCTCGAAAAATTGCTGCATGCATTGAAGCTAATAGCGGACATTTCCAACAATTCAACTGAGTATAATTGTTATTGTTTTTCTTTACTTTGCAATTAATAAGTCAACGTTTGGTTTTGTTACTTGTTTTAACGTTTAAATAAATTTTGTATAATTAGGAAAAAAGCTATTTAAAAAAATTTACCATGTTTTTCAATATGAAAGTTGATTTTTCTTGAAAACGGTCAACTTTAGGGCTTACTACCAAGAGCACCTTTTTGTGTAAAAAACATTGGCGGTTCAAGTAGGTTGCCCAACATCATACTTTTTCCAGTGTTTTCCAGTGGCGTAGAAGTTGGAGAAAAAACACCCACTACCCCTTCAAAATCTTCACCAATTATGAATTTTAAATAATAAAAAATCTGCACAAAACATAGCTTATTATGAGTAGAAAATGCATTCAAATTCTATTTTCTGTGCGATAAACGGTTCCAGAGATATTCGCAAATAACTATTTTTTTTTTTAATTTCAACACCCTGTATCTCGAAAATGTTGAATTTTAGAGGGTAAGTTAATAGAAACTTTTTTTCATATTTTTGAACGAGCTATCACATCCGGAAGTCCTGCGCATTTATTATGAAACACCCTGTATATATATATATATATATATATATATATATATATATATATATATATATATATATATATATATATATATATATATATATATATATATATATATATATATATATATATATGTGTGTTCGGATAGGTTTCCACGGTCAGATATTTGAAAACTAAAAGTTCGGGTTGAACCGCGTCTAGAATTTGTTGGAATTCGACGTTTCGGCTCCGATTTTGGAGCCATTTTCAAGAAATTGGGTTTTTTGTGACTTGCCGTCGGGGTCTCAATCCGCTTGCTCCCCAAGTCTCGTCACTGGCTCTCTCTAAGGTCTCAATCTGCCTGAGACCCCGACGGCAAGTCACAAAAAACCCAATTTCTTGAAAATGGCTCCAAAATCGGAGCCGAAACGTCGAATTCCAACAAATCCTAGACGCGGTTCAACCCGAACTTTTAGTTTTATACCGGGTGGCTACGGAAGTATTGCCTACGGAATATCTCAGTTATTGTATGAAGTAGGCTTGTGAAATTTGGAGCGTCGATATAATGACATAAGAGCTAGAATTTGAGCATATTGACATGTCGAAGTTAACTTCCGATCTGACCGGAAGTAACATCAACTTTCTTATTTTAAATGGAAACCCTATTTTTTTTCTTTTCGCTTTATTCAACATTCAATTCCCTTTCTAATGACATATCACAAGTTGGTATCTAACCAGAAACTAGATCAGAAAAAAATTATTATTGAAATTCACCGAGTAGGCCGTGGAAGCAAAATGAAAGCCAAAAATTGAAAATTTGGCTATGGAAACCATACGTAACTTGATAACAGTTGCTACTACTGTGATATTTTATTTTCATTCGTCGGCGTTATGAAAAGCCGCCAAAAAAAATATTGGAAAAATTGGGAAAAAGACAATACTCTGTAGGTCCATAACTTAAATAGGAACATACAACTTTTTCTTGCCTGTACTATTCAGCATAACCATTCCTTTCTAATGATATAATAGAAAATAATTTTTTGAACTGTGATACCGAAAAATCCAATTATTATTCTTCAAATAACAAAACAGATTATCGCCATACGCAAAAATAAAATTAAAAATAATGTGGAATGATAAATTATATCCTGTAGGTTCTAGGTTAAATAGGAACATAAACGTACTTGGTCTGTGCCATCGTCCATAGATATTCTAATATCTACCTATGGACGATGTTTGTAACCATTCCTTTCTAATGATATAATAGAAAGTAATTTTTTGAAATGAAATACCAAAAAATCCAATTATTATTCTTCAAATAACGAAAAAACAGATTTATCGAAAAAAAAAATTCAAATTGATAGGATTAAAGATAAAATAAATTCAAAACAATTGTTAGAAATGCATTCCCTCAGCGTCAATACATTTATTGACTCTGGTGATATTTTCATGTAAAACGTTTCTCAACATTTGGGGCGTGATATCTTGGAAAGCTCTAGAGATGTAGGCTGTTAAGATGCCCCATAGAAAAAAGTCGCACGGAGTAAGATCAGGTGACCTTGGTGGCCACCTGACTGGACCATGGGTTGTTATAAGTCTCTCTTGAAAGCGATTTTGAAGATAATTTCTCGCTATTCTTGAATTATGCGGAGGGGCGCCATCTTGCTGGAAGTACATTCTCTCAGTTATTTCCGCTGGTAGGTTGTTGATGAATTCCGAAATTTCATTCGTAAAAAATTAAAGTATCTCTCTCCGGTTAGTTGGCCTTGAAAAAGAATGGGGCCAACAATATGAGTTCCAACTATTCCTGCCCAAACATTCACACGAAATCTCTCCTGGAAGCCGCCTTGTCGAAACCGGTGCTCGTTTGCTATCGCCCAGTACCTGGAACAAAATACCGTTCACACTTTTAGCACTTTACACTTCGACTATCGACAATAATCCAAATAAAGTACAGTACCTACCTTGTATTACTCCTGTTAAATAATCCATTGTTGGTAAATCTTGACTCGTCCGTAAACAAGATATAATAGTTAAATAGGTGATTCTCAGCATTTTGTCGAAGAAACCAATTACAATATTCCAGGCGCCTTTCACCGTCATTTTCATACAAATGTTGATGCAACTGATACTTGAAGGATTTCAATCGATGTTTTTTCAAAATTTTCCTAGCAGAGTCCTTACTTATAGCTAATTCGGCGCCAATCTGCCTTGAGGAAATTATGCTATCATATTGTACTAAAGCTAATACATTAATTTCAGTTTCCTCATTAATAACAAATGCTTCTTGGTCTTCGTGAACATCAGGCTCAGTTCTTAATTTTTCTTCAAGCCACTGGAAATACCTTCTTGACGGTTGCTGCCTCCCTGGATATCGCTCTAAATACAATCGTTTAGCGGCATAAGAATTTTTTAAACATTCACCATAAATGAGAAGCATGTCAATTTGTTCGGTTCGTGAATAACGGGGCATTTTTTGAATATTCCACTAACTGATTTCGATTTCCAAACCCTTTTAAAATGGCAGAATCAAAAACACTATACTTCGAACGTCAAAATAATATGGATAGCAGCGTTCGTGACAGCTCTCATTTCTTTTTTGTTTCATTCCAAAATACATCTTAATCAGCCTACTTGTTAATATTTTGGTTCGAATGATTATTGCAATGGAATGATTATTCTGAATAGCACAAACATCGTCCATAGGTAGATATTAGAATATCTATGGACGATGGCACAGACCAAGTACGTTTATGTTCCTATTTAACCTAGAACCTACAGGATATAATTTATCATTCCACATTATTTTTAATTTTATTTTTGCGTATGGCGATAATCTGTTTTGTTATTTGAAGAATAATAATTGGATTTTTCGGTATCTCAGTTCAAAAAATTATTTTCTATTATATCATTAGAAAGGAATGGTTATGCTGAATAGTACAGGCAAGAAAAAGTTGTATGTTCCTATTTAAGTTATGGACCTACAGAGTATTGTCTTTTTCCCAATTTTTCCAATATTTTTTTTGGCGGCTTTTCGTAACGCCGACGAATGAAAATAAAATATCACAGTAGTAGCAACTGTTATCAAGTGACGTATGGTTTCCATAGCCAACTTTTCAATTTTTGGCTTTCATTTTGCTTCCACGGCCTACTCGGTGAATTTCAATAATAATTTTTTTCTGATCTAGTTTCTGGTTAGATACCAACTTGTGATATGTCGTTAGAAAGGGAATTGAATGCTGAATAAAGCGAAAAGAAAAAAAATAGGGTTTCCATTTAAAATAAGAAAGTTGATGTTACTTCCGGTCAGACCAGAAGTTATCTTCGACATGTCAATATGCTCAAATTCTAGCTCTTATGTCATTTCCGTAGCCACCCAGTATATATATATATATATATATATATATATATATATATATATATATATATAGTGGAACTAGTAAATAGTGGGGCTTTGCAGCAAAATCAAAGAGTACTCTTTAAAGTTTGTCCAAGCTTTCGGAAATTTAATAACTTATTTCCATCATCAGGGATACTACAATTTGCATGTGTAAGTAATATAAAAAATATATATGTACTGTTAACTTACATCTTTGTTGAGATTGTTCGACGCGATGTTATTCAACCATAAGTGGCACATTGTGCAAGATGAAAATTGATATAAAACAAGTGAAATTGGAAAGATGTCATAAAATATTTAGATAAAAATACGTTACATTTAAAATTGTTAAAATTACTTTATATTTTGACCACGTCAGGCCAAATCAATGCTATATATATATATATATATATATATATATATATATATATATATATATAAATTAAATATATATATAAAACTAATTTCACATAGCAATTAATGTCTAGTCAAAGAACAACATATATTTAGAGTAGATTGAAAATTTAAATTGAAGGATCACTCATGTTTTTATTGTGATAATCTCTTGGACATCATAGAACACTTCTTCCATAAGAATATGTTTCACCCATTTTCTGAATAAAGTGATGGAATCAATGATTTTGACACTTGCTGCAAGATGGTTATACATTTTAGCAGCTTTTCAAAATGTTGAGCTTTTTATCAAGTTGGAATGGATAATTTCAGGGTGTTATTTTGGCGGGTTTAATCCTGTACATGTGGATTTTCGTGCATAATTAAGAAAAATATATTTAAGTTCCCCTTCTTTTTTTTATTTTATCAGAATCGGAATGTAACAAAGTGCAAAAATTAAACACAAATACATGCTCATTTATCAAGGACTCCATCATTATTGGAAGATGATTAAACATTTACAAAGATCGAGTTTTTGATGAATTGCTAGTATAAAAATTGCAATAACTGTAAGAATTTTATGTTTGAAAAAGACAGGTCGGCATGAATTCTGATATCTCACTTTGGATAAATGCCGTAGAGCACGCTTTTATAAAATTAGGACAGCCTGTAAACAATGACTAAAGCAAAGTCCCCAAAATGCATAACCATATCGTAAATGTGATTTAATAAGAGAATGGTTGATCAATAAACTGGTTCAGAAATTGAAAATCCTTATTCATTCGAGGCAACTCTCAATGCGTAGCAACCCGAATCAATCAATCAAAATATCCTTTATTGTCTGAAGATTTACATCTTATTGACAAAGTATTGTAAAAATATAAAAAATAAAATAAAATTAAGCATATGTAAAACACATTTCACACAACAATTAATGTATAGTTAAAAAACAACATATATTTAAAGAAGATTAAAAATTTAAATTGAAGGATCGCTCATGTTTTATTGAGGTAACCTTAGACGTCACAAAATACTTCTTCTATAAGAATATGTTTCACCGATTTTCTGAATAAAGTGATGGAATCATTGATTTTGACACTAGCTGGAAGATGGTTATACAATTTAGCAGCATTGTAAATTATCGAGCTTTTTATCAAGTTGGAAGATGGAATGGGTAATTTTAAGTTGTTATTTTGGCGGGTGGGTCCAAGAATTGTGTCATACGTTGATTTGTTTTTATGTACCAGATATACGGTTTCAAGAATAAAGAGAGATGGAATAGTGAGCAGTTTCTGCTTTTTGAATAGCTCTTTACAAGATACTCAAAGTTTAACTCGACAAATATAGCAAACAGCACGTATATGAAGAGTAAAAATCATGTTGAAACGCTGTTTATTGCAGGTTCCCCAGAAAGGGATACCATACCTGACATGTGACTCAAATAGTGCGTGATAAATACTTTCGCAGTTGCCTCACCCAATTCGTTTGAAACAACACGCAGAGCATAGCACCCTGAGGACAGCTTTTTACTCAGAAATCAAATATGGTGTTCAAAATTGAGGTTACTGTCTAAGTGAATCCCTAGGAAGGTGTTGATATTGTTAGCTGAAATAATATCATTCCACATGGGAATGTCTGGTATACTGCATTGAAATGACAAAAGATTAGTTTTGTTAGTGTTGAACGAAAGCAGATTCGCACTACACCACTTTCTCACAGCAGTTATGTCCCGAGTCATTTTGCTAAAAAGATGTTTGAATTTTGATCACGCCATAGGATCGTTGTGTCGTCTGCAAAAACAGTGAATACACCCTCAGTCTTGACACTTGCAAGGTCATTAAAATTTAACAAATACTGGATAGGTCCAAGCACAGACCCTTGTGGTACACCATGTTTAATCAAACCAATATCGGAATAGCTATCAGCTTTTACAATTTGAGTTCGTTGACTCAAATGAGACTCAAACCAGTCATGACTTCGGTCTCTGAACCCGTAAAAGTGGAGCTTGCGCAGCAGTATTTGGTGATTAACATAGTCAAATGCTTTTAACAGATCGCAAAATACTGCAACGCACGTTTCTTTCGAAATCAGATTTGAATATTCATTCTTTCAAAAGTGACAAATAGCATCTCCAGTGCTTTCGCTAGGTTGAAAACCAAATTACTAAGGATGTAGAATTTTGTGGAAAGCCAAGAAGTCCATCAATCTAGTTTTCAATAATTTTTCGAACAATTTTCCCAGGGATGGAATCGATGAGATTGGAGTGAAATGTGAAAAGTCCCCATCGACCCAACATCTGCAAACACAAATTTTAAAGTCAAATTATATTAATATGAGTTTTTTGCGTTTTCAATACAATTTCCATAAATAATTGCATGATAAAACTCGCCGGTTGGATGAAAAACCTAAAGAATCCATATTTGCGAATTTTTACCCTAAATGAATATTTTGCAGATGTGGGATCGATGGGGACTTGCTGCATTCCACTTATAGTGGTGTTCCGAACATTCGTACCAATTTTTAGCTATATGCGAGTTTTTGTAACCTTGCATATATATATTTTGACTGGGCTATTTGTAGACATGTTCTCATTATTATGGACAATGCGGCGTTGCCACTCATACTAGAAAGTAGCAGCAACTCAGATATTTCAAACGGAACACCCTGTATATTATATCGTAGCAACAATTTGGATTGCTGCAAGTATGGACACCATCAAGGGAAATATTCGTGAACTCAGAAGATAACATAAGAAGTTTTAAATCTATAGCTTCACCAAATTGCATCATCAAAACAAGGTTGAGTTAATAATAGATAGTAGTAATATTACATTTCATCTAGAAAAACAAAGTCTGTTGTTTTATACTCAAAAGTCGTTCGAAAGAACTAACATGTTTTCATATTTTGAAGAAATAAAATGTTACTTCTGTACCTGCTGTACATGTACAAACGTATCATATTGTATCATATGTTCATGAAAAATGGAGTATTTTTCCCATTTTAGACTCTCTTTATTATTTTTATAACAGAAAAAGGTAATACTTAATTATTTATAATAAAACATTTGGTTATATAATTACACTACAAAATTAACTAATTAATATCATTTTTGTTTTATTTTTACGACTATTGAAAATATTGAGAAAATTATGATTTGGAAAGACTTGATAAACCAGCAAGTTACATAGATCATTTCAAAGTGAACATTTCAAAAATTAAAATAATCACTCATAAATCTTCGAAATACAAAAAAATATCAAAACAATTGTTCTTGGAAGATAATGGTATTTTTTTCATAAATGTACATAACTGAATTGCGAAAAAATCGTACTTTTTCGAAACTAAAAAAGACATATTTGTACAGATTTTTATCTGAATCAAATTATTCGCGAGAAAAAAATTAAATACTGAAAAATCGGTTTTTCGCCATTTTGACTGTCAATTTGAGGTTATGTCAAAGAGTGTTGGATACAAAAGTATTTGATTTTCTTTTATTATCTACTACTACTCCACCTAACATTTTCCGCTAGGACGTCACGTTTTGCAGCAAAACCCATGAACTGCATCCCTATTTCATCATTTTCAGTGTTTTCGGTTTCAAATATTTTAAAGTTGGAACCTCAACAATATTTTTCACCTGGACCTTGCCTGTAACTTTTTTTCACAAAAATTATAGGCACCAATCTATCTGGTTCACCAACGAAATGAAACAGATTTTAAAAGACAAAAGTGTATTTAAAAAAACTGAGAAATCTATCAGAATCCTAAAATGAAATATATAAAGACACTGGAGACAAATGAAGAATTTAACTAAAACAGTATATAACATACACAGCAATATATTTCAATAAATGTTGATGTATTTTGTACATTTGTAAATAAAAAGAAAGCAAAAATTAGATTAAAAAAATGATACTGAACTACTTGCCGAACCCTGTTATCAATTTGCTGAATATTTTGCATTAATGACAAATTTACTAATGACATATTAATTTTGAACTAAATAGATGAGGCGGATTTCAGGAGAGTAGGTGAAATTCCTCCATATGTATTGAAAACATGTGCAGAATGGTTAGAAAAGTCAGTATTATAAGACATTATCAAATTTCATTTTACCCGGTATACGCGTATGCCCAGTTTTGCTATGTATGAATTGCCAGAAATTCCAGTTGTATGCTAAGACACTATTGTCAGCTGCATTTCTGAGTTTATTTTATTTTCAACAGTTTCAGACAGTTCAGAAAATTGATTTTGATATGCCAATCACCAGATATTTTCATTGGTCGTAAAAAAAATATAAATACAGTTTTTCAGATATTCATTCAAAGGATAATAAAGAGGTATATTGTATGGATTGTCATTTCCAATATTTCAACTCCGTTCCAAAAATAGATGTGAATTATCATCGCTCGAATTACCAAATGCATTTCAAAATGTCAACCATAAAATTATGTAGATAAAAATAAAAACAAATGGGATCAGAGGAGATGTTTTCACGTGGTTTCAGCCGTATGTTTCCGGTAGACAATAATTGATGACGAGAGAAGGGGGAACATGCCCTTTAGGACTCCAAAAGGTTTTGTATAACACATTGCTCTTTCCTTGATTCATATAAATTCCGTTTCGTAAAATATTTTTTTTATTGGTGCCCCTTTTTACTTTTTTATAGCACGCCTCATCGTGTTCAAATCGAACTTTCAAAAACGCGCGTTTTTTAAGTTATCATGGTAACATCAACAACTCGGAAAAACGTGAAGCCTAAATGACAACTTTTGATTATTGATCTGACAGCAGTAACTTGTAACGTCAACTAAACAACCAGTTAATATCTGTTACCTTTTGCTTTTTCATCCAATTTCTTTTTTATGCGCATCATTAGATTTTTGCCATATTAACCGCGATTCTGCTTCACCATTCATAGAATCGATATAAGAATTGATTTTTAGGCACTACAATGACAACAATCAATCTTTGATGACAAATGGCAAATTCAACTCTGTTTCTCTCATTTCCATGAAAACGAAAGATATACCGATGTCACATCACGAATTCAACCATTTTACATTATTGGTACATATTAACATTTGTGTAGGAATAAAACCAGTATTTGTGATTTCTAATTGCACCAATGAAAAAAATAGAGTAAAGTATTTGTGGATAACTGGTCTTTCAAACACTTGCCCTATTTTGAGCACTCCGGCTACTCCGTCGTGCTCTAAAAATCGCGCGTGTTTGAAAGGCCTTTTTATCCACTTATACTTTAATATACTATTTTCTACGACAGTGCGTAAACTAAGCTTTATCGCACTGCTGACAGTGCGCAAATTAATACTTTTTCGCACAAGTGCTTAAAAAAATCACCTGTGCGTAAAATCATCAACTGTGCGTAAAGTAATTTTTTACACAATGTTCATACATACATGCATTTTTGAAAAATACAGTATTTTGCGTCAAATATAACTCGGAAGTTTTTATTTGATAATACGGCGACAATTCATATCTTAAACATTCAAATTAATAAATTGGGAGTTTTATGTATGTGATATAAATATAATAGGATTGCGGCATTCAGACAGATTTTTAAAATTCCAGAAAAAAGATTCTCCTCGAGCAGGATTCGAACCCACGACCTCCAGATTGCCGGTTTGGTGTTCTACCAACTGAGCTACCGAGAAGACATGTGTTCCATCTGCAAATCGGGATACCGCTTTTTCCTAGAATTTTGATGTTAGTAATTACCTATAAACTACGGCGTTTGTAGGTGTTGGAAAGTTAAATGTTAGTGGGGAACTCATTCGCTTTCAAGGTATTCTGAAAGGTCATGATCTGGTCTATCACCAGTTTCAATATTGTACAAGGTTTACCGGACACCCTGTATAGTTTCGATTTTAGCTGATTAGTATTTATACAATGAATGCCTTGCTGAGATCACAGAAAATTCCAGCACGGCACTCGCCTGACTCCATAAAATATATGACCTTTTCAAAAAAAGTATTAATGTCGGATTTAGTGGAACGGTTGGTGAAGAATCTATTCAAAAATGTCGTAAGACGGTTAAGAAATGAATACTCAAATACTTTAGGAAAACAGTAATTGGACGATATTTATTCATAGTAGTTGTACACGCCTTTTCAAAAATGGGAATATTTTTTACAAATTTCAGATATTGGGGAAAATCACCATTCAGAAAGGATAAATTCACGAATTGTGTGAGAGTTTCAATAATATTTTCCAAACAAGTCTTGATTTAAAAAAGTGGAATTTCATCATGCCCAGTCATTAGTTTATATTTCAATATTGATATCTAAACTAAAACAGCATTTCTAGTGGTGTTTCTTCAATTTTCTATCAAACTATAATATTCCGCAGGTTGCATCAAACTCGTGAAATTACGCAATTGTTAGCAGAAAATTCCAGTCTCCAGATTGGAGGTGGTGATGGGAATAAGACTGCCTCACTGTAATGAAGAACAGATTAAGATATTACCATGCAGCTTGGCAAACTGCCACGAAATGCCTGTCTCTATTTCTCCCGACTGAATTTTCAACAAATCGCTACAGAGTTTCTCACTTCGTTTGGCTTATTCGTAATTCAACAAATTGTACCTGGACTACACTGAATATTCAGAGATTCCACAAAATGTCTGCAGCTGACATAATATTCATGACATATTTATGGGTCGAGATAATGTTGATTAACATTCATCTTCTGAATTAGAAAGATAATGTGAGAAATTAGTTGTCAGAAAAATTTAATTCGCTTCTGAATTAACTAATGTGTCTTGATATATTTTTTTGAGATTTTAATTTTCCTCAGACTCCGACTCAGATGAAGAAATGTAAAATCAAGAAAATCTACACAAGTGAGAACGGCAAATTAATAAATCTTCCCTGAACTGTTTTTGCGTTCACAAGACTTGTTTTGAAAAAAAAAATCAAATTTTATCAGTTATTTGTAGTGTTCTGATTATGCCTATTAGAAAAATTATCACTTTATATATATATATATATATATATATATATATATATATATATATATATATATATATATATATACATATATATATGTATATATACAGTGACCGCCAAAAAGTATGTACCATATGGGAAACATTTTTATTATTGGAGTATTGGAAAAAATATTCTGGGGAAAAGTTTGTGCATATCCGATAACCTAAAAATCGATTTTGACACATGTCACGTGATCGCTAGAATGGCGGCAAAATGAAAAAAATTGCAATGCAAATGCAAAAAAAGGGGTAAGATGGCAAGATATCAAAAAAAGTTATTTGAAAAAGTCACTTAGAATTCAATTTTATACACATAAACGAAGTTTCAAGAGATAATTCAAAAAAATTGAAAATAGCAATTTTTTTTAAAGATTTTCCCATCTATTTAAAAATATTATTTTTTTTCTTATGAATAGCTTGACTATACTGAAACATTTGCATTTTAATGATAATGACAAAACTTTCTCATTTTCTCCACACCAGAGGGCACTAAATTAAAAAAATTGGTTTTTGCCAGAACCCTCGCTGTTACATTGGTTCTTATCTAACAGTTATATCAGAATTCCAAGACTATTGTGTTGATATGGCAATCTAGAAACACCATGTTTCCTGATTTTAATCAAGTTTCAATAATAATGCTGTATGAGCGTTTTACTTTGCACATAAACTTTAAGAATCTTTAATTTGACGCACTATTTTCAAGTTTATGTGCGAAGTGAAACGCTCATGCACGATTATCATCGGAACTTGATTATAATCTGGAAATTACCATGTTTTTGGAGTGTCATGTCATCACAATGGTCGTGGAATTCGGATATAACTGTTAGATACGAACCGATGTAACAGCAAGGGTTCTGACAAATTCCCATTTTTTCAATTTAGTGCCCTCTGGTGTGGAGAAAATGAGAAAGTTTTGCCATTATCATTAAAATGCAAATGTTTCAGTATAGTCAAGCTATACATAAGAAAAAAATAATATTTTTAAATAGATGGGAAAATATTTTTAAAAAAATTGCTATTTTCAATTTTTTTGAATTATCTCTTGAAACTTCGTTTATGTGTATAAAATTGAATTCTAAGTGACTTTTTCAAATAACTTTTTTTGATATCTTGCCATCTTACCCCTTTTTTTGCCTTTGCATTGCAATTTTTTCATTTTGCCGCCATTCTAGCGATCGCGTGACATGTGTCAAAATCGATTTTTAGGTTATCGGACATGCACAAACTTTTCCCCAGAATATTTTTTCCAATACTCCAATAATAAAAAATTTTCCCATATGGTACATACTTTTTGGCGATCAACCAACATATTTGAGTTTCTCATCCAATTCCTAATACATTTTATCTCTACTGATCAACATCCATTCTGTTTTATTTGTATTTGTTTTCAATAAAATTATCCAACAATAATTGTGTTAATATAGCTTCTAGACTTTCGTTGATTGTATTGAAGCATGTTGAACGGTTATTTCCAGTACAATAAATAACAGCGTCGTCAGCAAATATGTGTATACAACATCCATTCACCACCTCAACCATATCATTTATTTACACTAGAAACAATAAAGGACCCAGAACACTACCTAGAGGTACTCCTGTAGTATTATCGAGTGGAATAATTATTGCAATTTTTACTTCATCGGGTACTTTATTAGTTTCGGAATTCATAATATTCATAAGTGGTTCAGATACAATTGAGAGGCATTTTCAACAAAGGACCCGCAACAAACCTTATGGAAAATGGCTCTCGGTGAAATTGGCTGAAACTTTGGGATATTGTAGAAATCGGTGTCCTGATCAAATGTCTCAATGGGCGTATGATAAAAAAATGCACAGTTTTTGAGATAATCGAGGTCAAAGGCTGTCAAATTGATGTGTTCAGCTATCAGTGGTAAGTACGTAAGCCATGAACAAATCGCTTGTTAAAACGACTCTGTAGTCCCGAAACTTGATGAAAACTCGGCCCAGGATGATTTCTGGGTCGCTGCTAACGAATCTGGAGTCGCTCTTGGAAAATTCATATCAATAATGGTCCCAATATACTCTCCCTAAATGAGGCCCATTTTCAAATATTCCTGAAAATCGATGAAAACTTGACCCAGGAAGTTTTCAGGGTCGCTGATGACGAATCTTTGGTCAAAATTGGAAAACCCACAGCAGTAGTCCCAATTTGCCCCCCCCCCCCCTTCCCCCAAAAAATGTCAATTTTTTGGTATTCTCGAAACTCGATGAAAACTTGGCCCAAGTGCTTCTCAGGGTCGCTGATAACGAATCTGGGGTCAAAATCTGAGGAAAATTCAAGTCAGTGGTCCCAATATGGCCCACTAAGAAAGCCATTTTTTCGGAATTCTCGAATTTGATGAAAACATGGCCCAGGGGTTTTCAAGGTCGGTTATCACCCAAAAACCCTGAATAATAAAATTGGTGCAGTCATCGACATTAGATTCAACTAATCATGTTTCTGGTTCTTAAAAAGACAGGTTTCGTGAATTACTGACGTCTGTTGATTCGCAAGTGATACAGGGCTCCTAGATTTTTACGTTTTCGTTTAAATTAGTTGAATGAAAACTACGAGAATGAATATTAGAGTCAAACCCAAAAATTGTTGTTCTTCAATCTGAACTTGGCAGATTGAGCAGACCTGTAATTATAAAAAAGAAAAGCTATAATAAGATGGAGAAAGTCATAACCATTCAACAATAATTTCAAGAATGAATCGGAGTTTTGATAATAACTGATATACTACGATGTTAGGAAAATACTTCATAAACTGTACTGTGCGAGTACAGAAATACATAATAACTTCAAAATACAGTTTTTAATTCAAAAGCGCACTTTATATAATTAATGAAGGCCTTGCATTCCTTACTGAGTACTAAATAACAGTAATGATCGAAATCTTCTTCATTATTCCCAACGTGAAATAAACATCATCATTCAGTATTATACTTGTGCGGCAATAAATGGCGAAGTTCATGTTGATATAGAAGCATGAACATAATCTTCCACTCCACCAAAAGTATTTTTGCCAAAGTTTGGGTACTAACAATGGAGTCAATGAAGGTGTTGAGACCACCCACACCTCATCGTAGCGCCAAAAGGGGTATGCTCTACCCCTTTCGGTGGTTTTTTTTTGGGGAATGGGGGCAAATTGGGACCACTGCTGTGGGTTTTCCAATTTTGACCAAACATTCGTCATCAGCGATCCTGAACACTTCCTGGGCCAAGTTTTCATCGATTTTCAGGAATATTTGGAAATGGGCCTTATTTATGGAGAGGTGGGGGGTATATTGGGACCATTGATGTAAATTTTTCAAAGGTGACTCCAGATTTGTTATCAGCGACCCAGAAAACATACTGGGCCGAGTTTTCATCGAGTTTCGGGACTACAGAGTCGTTTTAACAAGCGATTTGTTCACGGCTTACGTACTTACCACTGATAGCTGAACACATCAATTTGACAGCCTATGACCTCGATTATCTCAAAAACTGTCCATTTTTTGACCTTACGCCCATTGAGACATTTAATCAGGACATCGACATCTACAATATACCATAGTTTATGCCAATTTCACCGAGAGCCATTTTCCATAAGGTTTGTTGCGGGGTCCTTTGTGGATATTTCATCTCTACTATTTTTATTTGTCATCTATTATTTCCTTGATATTTACAAAGGTAATGTAATCATCTTGAAATAGCTCAATTTGTATGAAACATAATTAAATGTTATAGGATTCCCGAATTGTGATATATTAACTGGATAAGTGATCAGGTTAATAATAATAATAATAATAATAGATTTTATTGATAGGTCCAGAACAACAAAAAAAATGTTTACAAAAGCAAGTGGTTTTTGACAACATTCCAGAATGGAACCTTTAGTACCTATCAAAAGGCAGAATTCAAGTTCCGATCTTGTCACGTGAGTGACGCGGTCGGACCTTGCTCTTCCATTCAACCAGCATAATAATTTTGACATAGTCATCGAGAGTATTTAATATTATCATTTTCAATAACATCGTCGAATTCAATACTTGCATATGCGCTGGAAACATTATTCTTTGGTACATTGTGTATGATTGTGTTAAGTGTATTATATATTCAATAACATAATATCTTAAACTAACACCTGGTTCAATTATACTTAGTACAAAATACTTTTGTCTGAGTTCCTTACTCAATAAGTTTCCTACGTTCCTGCCTCATTCATCGCATAATATCAAAATCACATTTCTCTTACCTTCAACTGCTTTTTCTTCTTTATTTAAACAGATTTGTTCATGAAAAACAAAGTCTTCAGTCAAGCTAGCATAGAAATCCGTAATGTGTGGAAACCCTTAATTAGTGGCATGGATCAATTGAAATTGCGATAAGAATTAACAGTGCTGTACGGGAGGGGCCTGGCACTGTAATTTACAAGCTTACCTGAATACCGCCAAATTACCCCTAGGCTAATGACACAAAATTATCCACAGCATATATAAGAATTATCCTTGAGATTGTTGCATTATACACTTGATAACGACTGTAGATTTTAACAGTTGAAACGTCGTGATTAAAAATTGCAGATAATTGAATTTTTCTTTGTTCCTTTTTAGACAATGAAAGTCCAGAATGCACGTGTTGGATATCAAATTACTTGAAGTTCGATGACGCAATAGTTCCGGTAGGCGAAATTTGATGCGGGTTCAATGACCTATTTCAGGTTAACGAATGCACGTGTCGGGTAACAGATCACTTGGAATTCGATGACGCCATATTTCCGGTAGGCGAAATTTGATACGGGTTCAATGACATCTTTCAAGGTTAATGAATGCACGTGTTGGATATCAAATTACTTGTAATTTGCTGACGCCATAGTTCCGGTAGGCGAAATTTGATACGGGTTCAATGGCCTATTTCAAGGTTAATGAATGCACGTGTCAGGCATCAGATTTCATTTGAAAACATCTGGTCACGTGTCATCAGCGAAATCCAATATCAACGACCACTCATAAAGTCAAAACCTATGAGAGAGCAAAATAATTCCAGGTCAAAACCTATGGGAGAGCAATGGGAGTCAAGATCAAAACCTATAAGCATTGTTTATATAGAAGATAGTTAGTCAACCTTATGGGATTATAATTGGATGAAAATGGATGCGACATGTAGATGGCGATAGTGAGCTCGCATCCAAGTCATGTCGTAACTTCAGTGATCTGGCCTCCAAGTCATGTCGTAACTTGATTAAAACAATGGAAAAGCATTAAAATCAGGGTTTTTTTAAGAAACCTGCATTAAAATGACGTCAAATATTCATGTTTGTAACTAATCACACTATATGACACTCGCGTTTGTGTCCAATACCTTTTCCACAGGCATTGACCAACTATGTTCTATTTAAACAATGCTATAAGAGAGCAATGGGAGTCAAGGTCAAAACCCATGAGAGCGCAATGGGAGTCAAGGCCAAAACCTATGAGAGAGCAATGGGAGAAGAGCACGTGCCTGATATCAGACAAAGTATTTGCTTATGCCATACTGCTGGTAACAAACAAGTTTCAACAAGTTGAAGAAGTTCAACGACCTCTTTCAAGGTCAACAAGTGTACGTGTCTAATATAAAGTTAAACTGGCTGACGCCATAATTCCGCTTACAAATAAGTTGGATAAATTTGATATGGGTTCAACGGCCTCTTTCAAGGTCAGGGTCAATGAGTGCACGAGTCAGATTTTGATGAATGGACCTTGCGAGCAAAGTGGTAGAGAGTTTGTTTCAGTTTTGCTTCAGCTCTGGAAACTTCTGGGTAAAGATGAATGAATTCCAGAATTTTCACCTGGCTAGGTGATGTGTACCTCTCGTTGCTCTCTCATTTGTATAGACCCTCCTCCCGTTGCGCTCTCATTTGTTATCTACACCCGTTCATGAAATAATATGCTAAAAAAGATAACAGAATTTCTATAAACATTACTTATTATTTAAATATTGGTTAATTGATCGAATGGATTTGTATTTTGTATGAATTGTAAAATTTTGGTTTTTATTCAATTTTCGGGCTAAGTGGTTGATGAGCATATCCCTCAGCAATGTTACTACATTTGCAGCCTCCATGCTCTTTTACGCTACGCTAACAATGCCCAGTATATTTTTGGGTATCAGGCAAGTTTGAATATTGAGCTATTTGCACAGGAAATTTAGTGAATATATTATTCCCACAACCTGCCAAGTACACTTTCCGTTCTGGTAGTTTATTTTGTCCATACTTGGTGGACGGAGGTTCCTATATATTTCAGAAATCTCGTGGAAGAACACAGAAAAATGGAAGCAACGCGTACTTTTGTTTTTGTATTACGTATATGAAGTATACTGTATATCATTAAGAATTTTTTGTAATAATAAATCAATTAACTTACCTTAGTCATTAAGTATTTGGAGTCGGGTGCATTTTTAAAATAAGTTTGTATCTCATCGGCGGAAACAAATCTTCAAAAATCTCTCTCTTTTAAAACCATCAGACTTTCGTTTCAAAAAAGAACGTAACTTGAGATATTTTCTGATATCGATATTATTTTCAATCGAAAGTGGTTTTCAACATACTTAGACCATAGCGTCGATGATTTATTTTTTTTACAACCATCCAAAATACGCAATAAGCACAGTTTTCGAAAATGAATTAACGTGATTATCAACTCATCAATTCATGAATTTTGCATATATTTCTTCATATTTCTTTTTAGATTTAATGGTAATAGATCCAGAGAGGTTTCCTCAGCTTGATCTGCTATTTCTGATTGTGTATTTGGAAAATCTAAATCACTTTCCGAATCAGAAATCTTGATAACTTGAAAAACTAACAATGCTTCCAGTGCAAACTGATAATGATAACTGGTATTTTCTAGCACACAATTCTTCTTTGAAAAACACACTCAAATGCCTCCTTATTTTCACTAGCACAATATACACACCCTAATTCACCAGTTTTACACTTTTTTTTTAAATTGAAAACAGTTTTTTATCAACAAATTCTAGCTTTTTCTAGCAATAACAAAATCAACAAATTCATGCTGAGCGAAGCAAGCGTGCTTTTCTCATCACTGCTTTGTCGGTTTTTGTCAACTTTGAGTAGACACTTTCATCCCTCATTTGAAGTGAAGAACAAGAAAAGAAATACACGAGCGGAAAGAGCACGCTCTTTGAGCGCATATTTGCGAAATGTCGGGTGACAAAGTAATGATGGGAATGCGCGCGCTCGCCCGACATTTCGCAAATCCGCGCGCGATGATTTGCGAAATGTCAGGCGAGCGCGCTCGCTTCGCTCGCGTATTTCTGGTCTTCTTCACTAACATATAAGGAATGAAAATTTCTACTCAAAGTTCACTGAAATGGACAAACGCAACCTAACCGTATTGTATAGTCGGGTAAGTTCGGTTAGGTTTGCATAAGAATGGGTCTGTCGGGTTAAGTTATAGTCATTAAAGTAGGTTATTTTATGTGAAAAGTGCTCTTTATTTTTTTGTGCGCATGTGTTTTCATATTATGTTTGCGCACATTTCCGTGATCTGTCTCGTTCTTTAAATTTTGCTAGTCATTTAGAAACATGAGGACCATTGTTTCAAATGTGCAGTTAAAGTGTTGATGGGAAAATGTAGTGGTTATATCAACTCATTTTTCGTACTCATTCACTAAAATAGTCCATGTGATACGTGAATTGAATATTTCTGGAATCACAATGGCAATGTCGCAAAATTAGCTTCGCCCTTCCGTTATTTCCATTGTTACCAACCTGACAGCTGACGTGAAAGATATTCACTAAAAAAAACAGCATGAATTTGTTGAATTTGTTATTGCTAGAAAAATCTAGAATTTGTTGATAAAAAACTGTTTTCAATGAAAAAAAAAATGTGCAAAACTGGTGAATTAGGGTGTGTATATTGTGCTGGTGAAAATAAGGAGGCATTTGAGTGTGTTTTTCAAAGAAGAAATGAGTGCTAGAAAATGTCAGTTATCATTCAAAGAAAGGCCCGTATCTCCAAAAGTACTTGAGACCGCCAAAAATTTCATTTTGATTTTTTGTTCAGGAGGTTAAGTCCCAAAAATGATGTCATTTCGTAAAGGTTTGTAGAAAAAAATATATTTTAAGTAAAGCCTGTTTTCCAGTTGTTCAATGATTTAGTCAATATGTTTTCATTGCCGGTGACAAAAGCGTCACCAATTATTTCCTTCCAAGTAATGAGTTCAGCAATGACAACAGCGATTTCTCGGAATCTGAGGAAATCCCCTTAATCTCTCCAAATTTCATTACTCGTATTATTCTCAACCGCATTTTCATATTTGCCTTCGGATCTCGCTGATTGCCTCTAATTGCTCGGATCAGAGTCGGCCACGGAACGCTTCAAATAACACGATTGCTCGATTAAACATCACCTATTCGTTTTCAAACAAACAGGTGTATCAATGCAAAATCCGATAACTGGCATTTTATAGCGTTCGCCTCCTAAAAATATATTTCTCGTGAAATCGCTGATATAACACTTTTTTTCATTCCAGCACACAAAAAGCAAAAGTATTCAGTGTTCAGAAAACATTTTGAGAACCAAGGGAAATTGATACTAAACGAAATGATGTTTCCTAACTAACCAGATAGGCCTGTAATTATTTAATTGATTTTTCCGCCTACCCCGCATTAACATGACTATTTAATGCTCTTCAATACAAATGAAATCGACCTTGATGATCCCTATTAATGAACGATTTGTTATTAATGGATTATTTCGAGAAATCGTCCATTAATGGCCCCTATTAATGGTCGATTTGTCATTAATGGTCGAAGTACTCTTTCTCTCCAAATATCTCCACCAAATTGAAAATATGAAGCAGACATCTATCAGAAAACAACTACTTCCCTGGCAATACCTCGACGGATATTGAAAATTTTAATTCTCTTCCTTAGGTGTCTAAAAAACTTCGCCTTTTTTGTACATTTAATATTTTTTGTATTTCCTGCAGTTGGTTGATTTTGTTCTTAAATAAAAGCGGCATATCATTCGAAAAGTATTCATATCTTTAACGGGTTTATTCAAATATAATAAATTTGGGGGTCTTTAAGAGGAACTAGATTATCATTTATGGTCTTGTATCAAAATGAATGACGATGTTTCGTAAACTAATATCATTGTTTATATAGAAGATAGTTAGTCAACCTTATGGGATTATAATTGGATCAAAATGGATGCGATAGTGAGCTCGCATCCAAGTCATGTCGTAACTTCAGTGATCTGGCCTCCAAATCATGTCGTAACTTGATTAAAACAATGGAAAAGCATTAAAATCAGGGTTTTTTGAAGAAACCTGCATTAAAATGACGTCAAATATTCATGTTTGTAACTAATCACGTTAGATGACACTCGCGTTTGTGTCCAATACCTTTTCCACAGGCATTGACTAACTATGTTCTATTTAAACAATGCTAATATTATACTAGAAACCGATACTCTAGTGTCAAATATTACTGGTTGTGAATCAGTTTCTTACTTTTCTGTGTTTGGTAAAACTTTAAAGTCGTGAAAACGGTGTAAAATCGTTCATTTCGCCTTCAATCGAAGCACGGCAGAATAGTTTTAAACAAATGTTGTATATTAATAATAATAATAATTTATATCCAGTAAAATTGTATTACAGCATAGAAATCAAAGGCATATTAAGAAAATAAGAATGAAAGGAGTTTATTGAAATGATAATTGGTAGTAAATCATATCGAATAGGGTAACATATTCCTCATTATATTTCACCTGTAGGGTCGAGCGAACTTCTGAGAAAAAATAAATAAATGAATAAATGTAGTTGTTGAGACATACATATCCATAATTATTATTCGATTGTAATTATGCAATTTCGAGTTATTATAAAAGACACGGGAATGTGTGAAATGAAATTGAATGTAATGCTATGAAAAGAAGAAGCATGAAAAAAATATAGGTAAACAAAATATTTGTATGAGAACGTAGTAAGAAATGAAACGCAATGTCATATGTAAAGTACATAGACGTTTATATATTGATAGTTTAGCACAAACAATCTGAGAACGGTTACTTTAAAATATTCATGTCATTATTAAAAAGCCATGCCGTTAGTTTGAATATTGTCGTGAATTGGGGTTTATTCACGACTGACTAGGTAGGTACTAATCATTTATAGATTGAAAACACTTTAGAAAAATATAAAAACATTCATTTTACTATGTACAAATCTGAGATTAGGAAGATTGAAATTAATGAAGGAAATAATGAATTGAAGAATTAATGAATGGATGAATCTCTCCTAGACTAATTACGTTTTATACAGTGAGCACGTAAAGGTTGGAACAAATTTGTTAAACGCTTGATATGACCATTAAGGAAAATAAACTCAGATCCTGCTCTCCTCTTTCTTGGTATCTCTTGTCTTGCTGTCCTTGGAAAATTGTACAAAAACAGTCCTGCTCCTTTTGTAAAGATTTCAGGAACCTATTCCATTTTTCTTGGTCCTCTCTTCTTCCTCTCTATCGCCGTTCCTCATCTTCTTATATCTCTCGTTTTGCATATGATTTTGTTGTACTTTCTCTTGTTTCTCCATTGATCTTTTTCCTTTTCCTTTCGACAATGGTTATTCTCAACTTGTTACGTTCTAGCTCTCCCTTTTGTCTTTTTATAGCTCATTCTTCCTTTTCCTCTTGCATTTGTTCTTCTTATTTTTGTATGTTGTGCTTTCTCTTCTGGTTTCTGTCTAGCTCTTTCTTCCTTTTCTTTTTGCAACGTTTCTTCCAGAATACTGAGTGCAGAGCAGTTTGATTTTCAGAATTCAAAAAGCACAAATGATGATGCCATCCACAGACTGATGTCAATGATTCATAGAAGGTATCGCGGCGGTGCTGTGTGATCTTTCAAAAGCATTCGAATGTGTACTGATCGACAAGCGTAAGGATGCCTTTTTGTTCTAAACATATTTTTGATTATGTCATCACTGTTCGGGTTATGACGTCATTATATTTTTTTTAAAACGGCTCCACCCTATTTTGATGATGTTTTCAAGAAGAACGCATTTTTCAGTGTATGGATGTCATATTTTTTCTTACGTTACATAACCGTACGTTCGAGAAATGAAAGATATTTCATTATTCATAACAATGTAATATTAGGTCTGTTAACGTAAACTTTTGACTCAAGGTGTCCCCACCAAAAAAAACCGAGTGGAGTTACATCTGGAGATCTAGCTGTCCACTCTAAAAATCCTCCACTACGATAGAAATCATCTTCATTAAGTTCATGAATCATATGAGGATTTTCCTGAAATGATAGTAATACATCCGATTGTTGATCTTCCGTTGATTGGTAACTATCATTGTTAAGACGGATTTTAAAAACATATTTACAGTCAGTGTCATGTTGCCTTGGAGCAATCAATGTGTCAAACTCCTATAAAATGAAAGTAATTCATGAACTTAATGAAGATGATTTCGATCGCAGACGAAGATTTCTAGAGTGGCCTGCTAGATCTCCTGATCTAACCCCACTAGTTTTTTTGTGGGGATACCTTAAGTAAATAGTTTACGTTAACAGACCTAATATCACATTATTACGAATAATGAAATATCTCATATTTCTCGAACATACGGTTATGTAACATAAGGAAAAATATGTCATCCACACACAGAAAAAAGCGTTCTTTTTGAAGGTATTATCAAAATAGGGTATTGCCATTTGAAAAAAATTATAATGACGACATAACTTGAACAGTGATGATGTCAATAAATGCCAAAAAATGCGCAACTAAAAAAGAAAATCGACGTGTCTGAGCTTTTTTTCCCCAATGTACATATCAATATTTTAACGAATTTGTTCCAACCTTTACGTGCTCACTGTATAAATTAATCGGAAAAGAATATTTTTCACTTGGAAATCTAACACTCAAGCCATCCATGATTTTTTAAATTCTCTCCTGCATATTCCATTGATATACTTCCTTTTCATTTGCATTCAATATCTTGGTAGTCAAATACAATTGTCTATCTAATTACCCATCTATGACTGTTGAAATATGTATGGTGCATAATTAACACGTCGCGACAGTGACGTTTAAACCCAGTAGGGAACAACCTACTAACAGCTATAATTGCTTCCATGTCCAAACCAGGACCTTGATTAGATTGGATTATTTGACATTATGAAATATCCATTTGTTCCATTCGGGAAATTTGAATAATTTCCTCGCACTTCCATTCCAAACTGATATTTCAAGTTCCTAGTTTAGATTTGAGGTAGTTATTCATATAGTCGAATTGAATTGTCTAAAAATACAAGTTACTCGAGATCTGTTAAAGAAAATAATAGTCTCTATCATTCAATGGGAAATGGTTTGTCTCTCCTCTGTAGATGCGCCGAAAAAATGCCTGTATTTGCCAGAAGCCGACCCTGTTCCTTTTATATCCTTTTACATCTGTTCTTGTTGATTTTCTTGAACCCACTTGTATTCCTGTTGTTGCACAGTTATCTGCAGCCGATCCTGCTCTTCTCTTTTTTGGTATCTCTTGTCTTGCTGTCCTTGGAAAATTTTCCAAAACCAGTCCTGCTCCTTTTGTAAAGATTTCAGGAACCTGTTCCATTTTTCTTGGTCCTCTCTTCTTCCTCTCTATCGCCGTTCCTCATCTTCTTATATCTCTCGTTTTGCATATGATTTTGTTGTACTTTCTCTTGTTTTTCTATTGATCTTTTTCCTTTTCCTTTTGACAATGGTTATTCTCAACTTGTCTTTTTCTAGCTCATTCTTCCTTTTCCTCTTGCAGTTGTTCTTCTTACTTTTGTTTGTTGTGCTTCTTCTTCTGGTTTCTGTCTAGCTCTTTCTTCCTTTTCTTTTTGCAACATTTCTTCCAGAATACTGAGTGCAGAGCAGTTTGGTTTTCAGAATTCAAAAAGCACAAATGATGATGCCATCCACAGACTGATGTCAATGATTCATAGAAGGTGTCGCGGCGGTGCTGTGATCTTTCAAAAGCATTCGAATGTGTGGATCATGACATTTTGCTGCGGAAGCTAAATCGATATGGATATGAGAGAGTCACTGTGAACTGGTTCAGATCTTATATATCTGATAGAGAGCAGTCTGTAAAATTTCCACTACCTCTGATACAATTAGAATAAGGTGTGGAGTGCACCAGGGCTCTGTACTGGGTCCTATACTTTTTCTTTTATATATAAATGACCGTACAGTTCTATCAATTACGGGAAATTTAACGTTATTTGCTGATGACACAACCATATTATGGCACCATAAAGATAAAGAAAGAATCCACGAAATAATATGTAGTGACATGGTCTCAATCAAAGACTGGTATGATTCTAATTTAGTTTCACTAAATACCAAAAAAAAACAAATGCCATTTCTTTCAAAATTGTGATACTGGATGTGAATATAGGTAGTCAAATATTAGTAAATGAGGACAGAGCAAATTTTTTGGAATTTACTTAGGCACAAATCTGAAATTTTAAAACCACATAAAAAATTGGCATCTCGTTGTTATGTTTTGAGTTGAGTTGGAAATTGCTGCTGCAAATCAGTTTATTACGCACTTGTGGAGACCCATTTGCGTTACGGTATATAATTTTGGGGAGTTTGTAACAACCAATTGTTTCAGTCAGTATTTATACTACAGAAGCGAGCAATTAGATACCTGTGTAAAATGGAATTTAGGGACTCACGTAAACCACTCTTCATCGAGCATTGGATCCTGAACATTGTTTCAATTTTCATTTTAGAAACGGTTTCATTCATCCCCAAAAAGAGATCAGATCACGAAGTAAATGATGTCTCTTATTATACTCGTCAAAACGAAAACAGTTTGAAGCTCCCCGTTCCTATGACAAATCTAATAAAAGACTCTGATCTATAATGGGGTGAAATGTATAACAAATTACCTTGTGAAATTAAGGAAATAAGGTACAATATTTTTAGAAATATGACAAAATCTACTCAGTGATAAGACATATTATAGTTTAGCAGAGTTTTATGAGGAATCATTTTGATGTTTACTTTTGTAATTTCAAAATAATAACTTTATATTTAACACATTTCTTATTTTAACCGTAACATATCTTTATCATTCCTGCATTGTTATTAATTGGCTATATTTTAAATCTTCATACTTTGTATTTTACATGTTATTTATAATTTTTTCTACAACCACACTCCAAAACATGCTATTCTGCATAGTTTTACGTTCGCAATCATGATTATTTCTCACAATAATTGAAATTTGACATAAGTGTGCCGCAAAGTGACATTTCTGTGCCACAAAGTGACATTTCTGTGCCAAAATTTTTCAGTACCTAATTTCTAAGCAATACAGTTTTCGTGACAGCAAGGTGAAAGTATATTTTGAAAATTCTGTATTTCGAAGGGATATTCGATTAGGCAACTTCAAGAATGAATAGACACAGTCTATTGATTTAGATAATATGAGGGAAATTGTCGTACAAATTCATAATATTCTGAACAAAAATCAAATACCCACATACACACTATCCCTTGCTAGGCAACGGAGCAACATCTATCGAATCATTTGAATGTCAACAAACGTCAAGCATAAAATATTCGTAAAATATTCTTGTCCCGTCATTTTTTAATGAGATTGAACTAAAATGGATAGCGACAGTTCTGAAATTGAAATACTCCGCCAGAACTAAGAGAACAAGTTAATTCATTGTCATTGAATTTACTACCTTCAACTTCAAGAGGAACATATGAAAATGCATACAAACAGTTCATGGATTGGAAGGAAAAATACAAAACTAAAAGTGTTTCTGAAAATATAATTTTGGCATATTTTGAAGAACTATCCAAATCAAGAAAAGCCTCTACTCTCTGGTCAATATATTCAATGCTAAAATCGACTAATAATATTAGAAATATCAGAAAAAACAAGAATGAGCGCGGCTTAAAATCATCTCCCTCTTCCTTTGCTTCTCTTGGGCATCATAAAGCTAAGAATGCGTCACTGACATTTCATTCTGTCTTATAGTATAGTATTATTTTTAGCAAAAAGGGTGTTGTAGAAAAAGTATAGTGTGTAACACGAGCAGAAATGCAATTTCTCACTCGTTTGAATTGCAGCACTCGCTTGCGCTCGTGCCGCAACTTTTTCAAACTCGTGAGAAATTAGCACTTTTCTGCACTTGTTGCACAATATACTATTACTTGTGTTTGTCAACAAGAATTAATTCTTATGTGCAATAAACATATATATCTTCCAAATTTGTTACTTTCTAACTCTTTTTCTTTGCCTTTCTTCACCTCTTTCTTCCTTTTTCTTTTGCTTTTGCTCTTCATATTTTTTTTATCGAGCTTCCTCTCATTCTCTTGCTTTCAGCCATGTGAATGAATGAGTTTGAATTACTAAACTTTTTTCCTTCATGGCGTTTTCCTATGACTGTTCTACACGGGTAAATATACACGGTCAACGAAGCCTAATTGATTCAAATCATAATTTATGTGATTTCGGTTGGAAATATTTTGGTGAAATGACTGCATTACATTACAATGAACGTATAATGTTTCCACATAAATACGCAGAGCAAATTAAACCAGTCCAACTAATAGATTGAATAAGTTTTATTAATACTTTTCAGTAAACATATACAGAGGTATACAGAAACAGGTAAAATTTCGTTTCTGATATTAAGAAGAAGGTTTTGGTCTTTGCCAAAACTGTGGGAAGAAACGTCTCCTTCAGCTCATTTTCTCCCCTAACTAAGGAAGATGGAACACTAGCTACGAACGCCCAGAAAAAAGTAAATATTTTTGTCAACGTGTTTGCTGGATTCCCTCGAAAAACAACCCCAGAACATCAGTCCTATTGACAGTCATAAGACTTTGAGTAAGGTTATTCTGGACTTTCATTGTCTAAAAAAGAATCACGACGTTTCAACTGTTAAAATCTACAGTCGTTATCAAGTGTATAATGCGACAATCTCAAGGATACTTCTTATATATGCTGTGGATAATTTTGTGTCATTAGCCAAGGGGTAATTTGGCGGTATTCAGGTAAGCTTTTTAATTACAGTGCCAGGCCTCTCCGGTACAGCATTGTTAATACTTATCGCAATTTCAATTGATCCATGCCACTAATTAAGGGTTTCCACATATTACGGATTTCTATGCTAGCTTGACTAAAGACTTGTTGTTCATAATATATGCACTCTCTTTAAATTTCCTTCTATACCAGCCCTCTTCTTTATGGATGACTTCGGCTTCAGTCCATTTTATGATGTGTTGGGTCGTCCAGACATGATCCGCTATTGATGTTTCTCCTCGTTGAGTGTTTCTCTTGTGTTCAGCGAGTCTAACGCTAAGTGGTCTCTTAGTTTCTCCAAGATAAGCTTCGCCGCATTCACAAGGGATGCGGTAGATGCAGTTTTTGGAGTCAATGTCAGCGTTACGTGGTCTGGTCTTTGTGAGATGACTGCGAATAGTGTTACCTGACTTGAAACATGTCCGTATTTTGTATTTCGACCCAATTCGCTTTATTCTTTCCGATAGACCTTTAACATACGGATCGCACAGGGTGGCTTATGTCGGCTCATCTGGTTTCTTGTTCTTATCCGCCCTGCGGGCTAGAACCTCTTCTATATGTTTTTTGGGGTACCCATTTCGTCGTAGATCTTTCTTGATATTGTCCAATTCGATGGTAAGACTTTTATCTGTGTTACATAGGTTGTAGGCACGGTCCACCAGCGATCGAACAACCCCTCTCTTTGTAGCACCATGATGGTTCGATTCGAAGTTCAGGTATTGTCCGGTATGAGTCGGCTTTCTGTATACTGATGTTTGGCACTTATCATTGTTCTTTTGAACTTTCACGTCCAGAAAAGGTAAACCGTCTTGGGTCTCTTTTTCCATCGTGAAGTTTATGGACTTTCTGATGTTATTCAGATGTTCCAAAAAGACGTCAAGGTCCTCGTCTCCGTGGTTCCATATGACAAACGTGTCGTCAACATATCTCAACCACATCTGAGCTTTCTTATGCGCTGTCTCTGTAGCAAAAGTTCAAACATTCCATATAGAGACAGCCCTATGCTAATGACACAAAATTATCCACAGCATATATAAGAAGTATCCTTGAGATTGTCGCATTATACACTTGATAACGACTGTAGATTTTAACAGGTGAAACATCGCGATTAAAAAAATTTTGCAGAGAATTGAATTTTTCTTTGTTTTTTTTTTTAGACAATGAAAGTCCAGAATAACCTTACTCAAAGTGAAACATTGTCAACCACTTTCAAACAAAAAGTCATAAGACTGTCATATTATTATGCGGTATGATTTTCAAATTCGAGAGCAAAAAGTGTGATCAACTGTGGAAGATCATTAAAATACATTAAAAATATTAAAGGTCCCAAGACCGATCCTTGTGGTGCACCTATATCTGCGTCGAATAATTCTGAATCAGTATCATTCCAATTAACAGAATTTTCCTATATTTCATGTAGGACATAATCCATGCAAGGAATTTTTCACGAATACCAAGCGCACACAATTTATCAGCGAGTATTTCAAAGTCAATAGAGATACATTCCACCAGGGAATCATATGATCAGAACCACAATACGGCCTGACGAGAGGACGGGGAAGCCCAGGCCACAAAGGGGCCCGACGTAACAGGCTGTATTCCGACTTTCGACTATCTATGAACAACGCAAAGGTATTCTTACATATCTTCAGTTCTTTGAATGTTTATCGACGTCATTAATTTGGTTAAAAATGTTGATGTGTTTGAATGCCCAAAGCGTAATTCTTCAAAAAATTACTACTACTGATAGACGACAACTTTTTCTATTGCCTTATTGAAGAGGGAAGAAATATCACAAAATTATCTCCACAACTTTAATTTGACAACATCAAACTAATGTACATGTTTCGGATTCAGCAAGAATCCATCTTCAGCCTTATACAAGTTCTACAACAAATATGAAAGGGCTTCCTATATGTAGTTACTACAGAACAAGAGTTTTGTTTGTTATAATTATATTAAAATAGAAATTTTTCCTCCCCATGTAAGTAACTCTTGTTCTGTAGTAACTACATATAGGTAGCCCTTTCATATTTGTTGTAGAACTTGTATAAGGCTGAAGATGGATTCTTGCTGAATTCGAAACATGTACCCCCCCCCCCCCATTAGTTTGATGTTGTCAAATTAAAGTTGTGGAGATGATTTTGTGATATTTCTTCCCTCTATACCACTCCACTTTGAGCCGAAATGGACTTCTTCCAGAGATTATTGCCTTATTGTTTGCCAAATTGATTTTCCATAGTTGTGCCTTCAGCGCTCTTCCTCTTTCTCCCTCTCTCACTGCAGTTGCTGTACTAGGTACTTTACAGTTCATATCAGTTTTTGTTCTCTGATTTCATCTGAAATAATTTTATGTTTTGTATTGATAAATAAGTTCACACCACTGGTTTCTTTTGATGGAAAATAGTTTTAAGATTTTACATATTAATGCGCGTTCCTTGCCTGCACACTTCTTACATTTTTTAGAAATCGTATCTAATACAAATTGCAGTGCGTATATGGTCAGCGAAACTTGGCTAACACCTGAGATAAGTGATTCTGACATACAAGCTGATGGGTATAATCTTATACGTAGAGACAGATGTGGCAGGGGTGGTGGAGTATGTATATACATTAGAAATAAGTTAGTTTACAACACCGTGAATAACTTGAATGATATTGAAGATGTTTGAATTAACGTAGAACTGATAAATTATATTGCCATGGGCTGTGTTTATAAACCACCGAACACAAGTACTAACATATTTATCAGTCATCTTGAAAATCGACTCTTTGAAATTGTGCCATCCTGTGATATGCATGGGTGATTTTAACATAAATCTATTTGAAGATGATATTTATTCTCAAAAATTCTTAGATCTGCTGAATAGTGTAGGGCTCAAACAAATTATGAATAAACCCACTCGAATAACTGAAACAACTACGTCTTTGTTAGATTTAATCATCATTTCAGATCATTTAAATTTCTCTGATTATGGAACACTTTCAGTTCAAGATTTATCAGATCATGAAGCTATTCTAATTGATTTAAATATGGTTTCTGAGATCAAACAAGCTATCCCATCGGTTTACCGGGACTTTAAAAATATTATTTGGATCAATTGTATGCTGACCTCCAGAGTATTCCGTGGCGTAACATTTATGACATCGAAGACATTGATAGCAAAGTGTCCTTCTTCAATCAAAATATTAAATCACTACTAGACTTGCAAGCTCCACTTAGGGTATTCATCTACAAAAAACCTTTCAAGCCTTGGATAACTAATAATGTCAAATATTTAATAGAATTGAGAAATAAAGCTCTAACAAAATTTAAGAGAACCAAATCTGCTGCGGATTGGACTAGTTATAAAGGATTGCGTAACTTAACTACAAGTACTGTTGCTCGTGAAAAGAAGGCATATCTAGCCAGCGAATTGAGAAAAGATAAAAAAATTATGTGGAAAGCGTTAAAAACTCTAAATATTCACATTTCTAAGAAATCTACTATTTTGCCAGTGAGTATTTCTAATGTTGATAACATAAATATTTTGTGGATTCTATACCCAAATGTGGAGATAAAGATGTAAGTAAATACTACGAGGGCCGCTTATTGAAGCAGGATTTTAATTTCAGTATAGTTCCTGAAGATACGGTAAGGAAATTTTTAGTCGACATTAAAACCACTGCAGTTGGTTCAGACGATATTAATATTAACTTCATTATTTTTTGTTGTCCATTCATTATTCCCATCATCACCCATATAGTAAATTTCTGTAAATCACACTCTGTTTTCCACCACGATTGGAAGCTTGCAAATGTCATCCCATTACCCAAAGTTGTTTCGCCTAAAACTCTCAAAGATCTCAGGCCTATCAGTATCTTACCAGTGTTGTCTAAGTTGTTGGAAAAAGCTATAAAAAGTCAATTAGTAGAGTATTTGGAAGATAACGAAATCCTTCCAGAAGTACAGTCGGGCTTTAGAGCAGGGCACAGTTGTGCAACTGCGCTTCTCAATGTAACAGATGAAATTTTTTAAAATACAGATATGGGACGTATTAGTGTTTTGACATTACTAGATTACTCCATAGCTTTTGACACTCTAAATCACAATATACTTCTGAAAATGTTAGGTTATATTGGATTGAGCGTAAACTCAGTTAAATTTTTTCAATCGTATCTAACAGATCGCAGACAGCGGGTTATCTTGAACAATCAAGCTTCTGAACTAAGAAATACACAACAGGGGGTACCACAGGGATCCGTACTGGGCCTTGTTCTCTTCTCTGTGTATACATCATTTTTTCAAAATGCTCCTAATCGCAGTACAGCGAAAATTTATGCTGATGACATGCAACTTATTTACTCTTTCATGCCAGGTGATTTCGAAGAAGGGTGTCAGCAAATTAATACAGATCTTAGGTCTATTTCTGAAATGTCTTCTGATCACTCACTGTATCTCAATCCAAACAAATCTACTGCACTGATTTTTGGACCTAAACAAAACGTTAACGAACTCAAAAATATTATTGATATTAATGTTAATAATATACCAATTCCATTCAAAGAGGATAGTAAAAACTTAGGTGTTCTTTTTGACTCTTCACTGCGATTTGATAAACATATAAATACATGCGTAGGAAATGCTTTTATGAAGCTGAAAATTCTTTATAACTCTAGGCATATATTAGATTCAATTATATTATCCATATTTAACTATTGTGATGTAGTGTATGGACCGTGCCTCACTGCGGAATGTGCTGGTAGAATACAAAAAGTCCATAATGCATGTCTGCGGTTTTCTTATGGAATACGTAAATATCATCATATCAGTCAAAAATTTTACGAAACGGGATGGTTAAATATGCAGCAGTTACACTGTAGTGTTCTCTATCATAAAGTAATTATGAGCAAAAAGCCATCATTCCTCTACAGGAAAATAAGTTTTCGCACAGATGTACACAACATCAATATAAGATTTAAAAATGTACTTACACCACCTACACATAAACGTGGTATATATGAACGAAGTTTTTCTTATTGTATTGCTAAGCTCTACAACTCCTTGCCTTCCTACCTCAAAAATAGCCCTGTTTCATCATTCAAAAGGAAATTTAAATCGCACTTTTTTGTCATTTAAACTGATACTGTAAATTAGTATAGCAGCTGCAGCGTCGTCTATCTCTATCCCTCCAAAAATTGCCTCTTTTTTTTTCTTTTACTTTTTTCCCAAGGTTGAGTGGAAGACCAGGACATTTCCACGCGGGAATGTACTGAACTCCGCCTTTTCCATTTACTCATAAAATTTATGTAGGTATTATGTAAAAAAATAATCAATGGAATAAAGCTGTTTATTATTATTATTATTATTATTACTGTTGATGTAGAAGTTAAGAATCTTCATTCATTGATTAAAGATCCCACAACAATCAGAAATGATTGTTCAAACATATTAAATGAGTGTAAACTTGTAACTGAAAATTTAGGAATGTCAAAAGATTTATCGGTTGAACCTGATACTGATGGCCCAGGGTTAAACCGTCAAACGTTTAGGATCAGTTTTTTAGACAAAAACAAGATATTTGTTTCCTATAATCATGTGTCCTAACTTGCTTCTTTTTCGAGGTACAGGGTGTCAAAATTCCTTGGCATGTACTCTCTCCTGGCTTAACCCCCATGAATTTTTGTATAGGGTACAATGAAAACCAAAGTTTATGCCGAGCCCATCAACGACAAAGGTATTTTCCTGGAAAAGATTGTTCAAGCACTACGAGAGATCAAACCTTGAAACTGCAGAATCTGTCGTTCGTAGGTGCGAATTTTGCATTGAAAAAATTGATGGTCATATTGAGTAGATTTTTGTTTTCCCGGTTTGTAATATGATACAATGAATAAATTTGTTCTCAGGTTGTTTTTTCTTGTTACAAGGAATCGGTTTCTAAATTGTTTTTCAAAAATAAAGCAAGATACTGAAAAAATTCACGAAAAAGTTGTATTTTTAATAACTTAATGCACAAAAAAATTTATCACGCAAAAAAACAGTGGAACAGTGGAATGATTCGTCCTAATATTAATTAGATTACACTTCGGGACGCCTCTGGAATTAATAATTCTGCTATGAATACATTCAAAGAAACTCTTTATTACCACATATAGGCACGTCAGGTTTTATTGAAATCAGTCAAAAGGTTTTTGAATAATTGATGACAAACTGATTTTTTCGAAAAACGTTAAACACTCTGTATTTCGAGAACGAACTAAGTTAGAACACATTCTTATAGAATGAAATAGTTTGTATTTTAAGGTCTTGTAGATTCTGTTCTTTTAAATATATCAGCCAGATTTGAAGCCGCAAAGAATATTACAAATCAATTCGAAATACTTTGGACTTTTCAAGACGCAACTGACGAAAAAAGAAGAAAAGAAGAAAAAGTCGGCAATCTGCACAGAATATATTTTGAAGGTCTTCATAACCCCGAAGTAGACATTTCAAAATTATTTAGACTGCAAATTTTGAAGATATGACCCTTCAGCCCCATTGGGTTATATATGTCCCACCAAAAGTTTATACATACTTACTGGCATAAATGTATCCCAATTTTAACGTAGTTTTGCTGTAATGGTATTCTTTGTGCAAAAGCATGAAAATAAAATGGATTTGGCAACACGGCGTCGCCTCGCGGAGTCAGTTAGCTATTTACTTTTACACCTGTTGCACGTTTTAAGCGTTGTTTATCTGTTTTTCTCCAGTTTCGTTGAGTTTTTGGGCAGGTAGGTGTTTATTTATATGCATGTATAGTAGTTAGATACCATCTTCTAATATAGTATGTCATTCTGTTGGAAATACTCCCGATATTTCAAGAATTGTCTTATCGGGATAATAGTGTCCCAGTGGTATTTTTTAGTGGGACATATATAAACCATTGTTTTTTTTGCAGCATGTCCAAGCGAGGGCTTTCCGACAAGGAACTTCAGCATTTCGCCAATAATGTTTCTGATATTGAATATGAGTCGGATGAATATGAGACGGATCCCTTCGAAACCGATGACGACCTCGACAAAGACTATGAGGCAGAGACATCATCTTCTGATTCGGATGGTCAACAAGACAACGAAATCGTCAACGATGATGAGCAATACTCTGAAGATCTTGAAGATGATATATTGCCGGTGCCAACAGCAAATCAGGGTAAACAAGACCACGAAATCGACAACGATGATGAGCAGTACTCTGAAGATCTTGAAGATGATATGTTGCCGGTGCCAACAGCAAATCAGGGTAGAGAAACCAATGGAAATAAAGACGAACGCATAATATGGTCTACTCTAACCGAAAACTTTCGTTCAAGATTTCAGATTCCCCCAATAAACACCTGCGAGATAGATAACGAGGTGAAAAGGTCTTTCAAACGAATAGATATATTTCAAAAAATGTTTCCGCCAAGTTTGTTCATTTTTATTTCTGAATGCACTAATAAAAGACTGGCAATGATTGAAAAACAAAAAAAAATTAAAATTACTAAAACCGATAACGAGGAGATTGCAATATTTTTGGGTTGCTCTCTAGTTATGGGTTACAACAAATTGCCAGGTCTTCGACACTATTGGTCAAACCATACATCCGTTGGTAACACGATAATCAAAAATAGTATTTCTAGAAATAGATTTACGTTATTACTATCAAAATTGTACTTCAATTATCCAGAAAAACAAAATTCCGAGTCAAAAACATATTATATTGCCGAAGTCATAAATTGCTTCAAGTATACTTTTCAAAAATGTAGATCCGATTCCTAATTTAAAGGTCGTTCTGGGCTAAAACAATACATGCCGATGAAGCCTGTAAAAAGAGGAATCAAAATATGGGTAAGAAGTGATTCTTTCACTGGTTACACCTATGACATGAATGTGTATGCCGGAAAAGAACAAGAGGCAGTTGATGGAACGCTTGGTGAAAGAGTGGTGAATAAATTAGTACAATAAAATCCAAAAACGTAGTACTATGCTATGATAGATTTTTTACCTCAGCAAAGCTCATGAAAGAAATTCCATTTCCATCTGTGGGAACCGTTATACCAAATAGGAAAAATATACCAAAATTCACAAAAAAAATAAATAGAGGAGAATCAGAGATTCTAGGAAATGAATATGGCATAATTTGCGCGAAATGGCAAGATACTAAAGAAGTTTTACTTCTTAGTAACTGTCATGCAGATGGCCTTACAACTGTTTTGCGTCGTGGTAAAGACGGAGTCAGAAAAGAAATTACATGCCCAGAGGCAATTAGCTTCTACAATACCTTTATGGGAGGAGTTGATTTAGCTGACCAAATGTCCGGTTTATACGATATGGTTCGCAAATCGGGAAAATGGTGGAAAAAGGTTTTTTTCAGACTGATGATGGTTGCTGCTGTGAACAGTTGGATTATCTATAACGACCTTCACCGAAAAAAAAGCCCCTTCCTTGATTTTTTGATACCTCTGGCTGAAGAGCTAATTCAGTTTGGAAAAGCAACTTCAAATGTTCACATAAGACGGAGGTCTACGGGGAGGCCGTCCAAGAAGTCAAGAAGTATGGTAAATATAGGGGAACATATGCCAGTTGAGGGTAAAACTCGTCGACGATGTACAAGATGTTCCCAACAGAAGATAGAAAAACGAACCACCACATTGTGCAGAATGTGTCAAGTACCCCTTTGCAAAAACTGTTTCACCCCATATCATACATAAAAATGCATTATTTATAGTGAATAAAGTTTTGAAAATACTTGGACTTCTTGTTCATAAGCTACCAGTGGGACATATATGACCCACTTAAAAATACCAATGGGGCATATTTGTCCCATCTGTCAATGTCAAAAAAAAAATAAAAAAAAATGTAAACCTGTTGGAGTGAACTAATTATATACAAAATAACGTAGAAATCATCATTCCAACTCAATTTATCAAGGAAAAAAAAGTGGGGCTGAAAGGGTTAAGTTTGCTAAATAAAATATGCAAATTAAATCTTTGCTTCCAAACATTGTAATTGCACTGAAACTGTTTTGCACGTTGCCTCTTACTGTTGCAGAAGGAGAAATATCTTTCAGTCATTTATCTAGAATAAAAAATGTTTTGAGTTCTACAATGACTCAACAGCGGCTATGTGATCTGGCTATTTTATCAATAGAGCCGGAATTAACCAGAAATTGTGAATTTTCCGAAATTATTCATAACTTTGCACGCAGAAAAGCCCGTAAAGCTCCATATTATGCTGAGAATTACTCTTATATCTTGAACCTTTCAACCGTATGAGTTCTGTTTTCTATTCTTTGTTTTACTTGTTTTTATTCTTAATTTAATACATGTTTATTTTGATTTTCAAGCATTTTCATTTAATGATCAGATCATCAATCATTTATTTTTTTAAATCAGGAGTAATATGGGTAAGTAAAAGGTAAACCATGATTATTTTAAACAGTGAAAATATTTAAGCGGGACCGAAACATATGGCTTTCCCGGGGCCCACACTGGCTCTCGGCGGCCCTGACGACAATTTTCAAAGAATGGTTTGGGTGAAGCCTGTGGAGTTCAAAGAAAGGATCTCGATATTCCGTCCGTTTTTTCCTCCACTTTTCTAACGATGTTCGTTTCGCCGAGAACAGAAAACTCTTATTATTAATACTGTCTGAAAGGTCTGCGATGGTACCTTTCTGGATTCGTTTTTCGCAGTTTTTGGTGCCTTTTGATGTTTTTTAATCTGGTATCAATAAAAATTATCTTTTATTATCTATATGAGCTTGATCAAAAATACCGCTGATTATAGCGTTATTCTCGATTGATGACTGTTCCAATCGAACCAAACAAATCTAGTAGATAAATTCACGTTAAACAAAGGATAACAAAGATCCACTCGAAACTTTATTAACTTTATAGTACGTAACTAACAGATAAAGGATAAAGGTGTTCCCACACGTTCAAGTTGAACAAGAACACTGAAGGAGAGGGAGACCATATAAAAGACCAATGAAGATAAGATAATCTGGATATCTAAAACTCCTTGTTTAAATTCTTTTCTGTTATTTTGAACTGAATGTTTTTGTATTCTAACGGAGCTATACTTAGCTAGTTGAAACCTCTTAGCATTAATTGTTCCTAAACAAGAACAATTTAAGCATGATGTGCAAAAATCAACTGTTATACGAGGTACTATAGAACCAAACAAAATTTCAATGTCAAAATATTTTATTACTCAACATATTCTCCTCTTAATTGGATACATTTATTACAGCGAACTTGCAACGTCTCTAGACCTTTCAAAAAATTTAAAATTTACGACCTTTTAATCTTTTTTTCAGTTGAGGAAGGAGATGATAGTCGGACGGAGCCAAATCTGGTGAATAAGGGCGGTGTTCTAGTATTTCAAACCCTATATCACGAATTTTTTGCATGGCAACATGAGATTTGTGTGCAGGGGCGTTGTCCTGCAAAAACATAACACTATTGGATATCTTTCCGCGTCTTTTCTCTTTAATTTGTTCCCGTCAGTAATGGTCAGTAATGTCGAATAGTAATCTCCAGTTATTGTTCTACCCTTGGCAATCCCAAAAAAGTGAAGCAAGAACTTTTCCAGCAGATTTTTGGACACGAAACTTCTTAGGTCTTGGAGAACCGGAGTGTCGCCATTCCATCGATTGTTGCTTTGTTTCTGGATCGTAGAAATGTACCCAAGTCTCATCCATGGTAACAATTCGGTTTAAGAAGTCTACATCGTTTTCAAATCGAGCACAGATCGAACGCGATGCTACTACCCTTGCACGCTTTTGGTCAACATTAAAACATTTTGCAGCAATTTTTCTCATGTCCAAATTGACATGAACTATATGATGAACGCGTTTGTATGAAATATTCAGAGCTTCAGATATCCGTTTTAGCCCAATTCGACGGTCTGTTAAAATCATGTCATGAACTGCATCGATATTTTCGGGGACTGACACAGAAACTGGCCTTCCCGATCGGTCATCATCTTCAATGAAAAATTTACCTCTCTTGAAGCTTGTAGTCCAATTTTTCACGGTCGTTTACGAAGGACATTGATCACCAAGGGTATTAATTATATCTTCTTAAATCTGTTTACCTCTTAACCCTTTTAAATACAGGTACTTGATGATGGCTCGATACAATTTTTCGATTTTCACAATTTCGGTGGACATATATTTTTTCTTTTAATTTATTGTGTAACTCTGGTTTACTTTTTTGACGTCAAACTTTACACTGACATTTCTAATAAGTTATTGCTCGTTGCTATGGTAACGCAATATTTTATTTATGCAGGGAACTGGTCTAGGCTAACCAGATATCAATACATCCTCGTATATCAATTACTCATTCTAGGAAAATGTATTGCAAAAAACTGAATTTTAGTGCCATCTTCATGACAGACGCCAAACTGCAAATCATCACCTCTTGATACATGACCGTGTGACTCATTTCGTAATTTCTGAGCGTGTTTTGAAGTGGTTTTGGGGAATGTTATGCTCATTTAAAATTATATTTACATTCACAGACTAATATATTAACATTAGCATCAAAATTTCAGTTACAACACATGAACCCCATTTACAGGAGCCTAAAACACTTTGTTCCTTATGTGGAACATGAAAATTCAATGTTCCTCATCTGGAACAACTAGTGGGAAACAGTAGAATGATATTTCAGGTATACTGTGATGGAAAAGTGAAGATGAAAACTTTTGTGATCCAGATGATAATTACAGATATTCAAAAGAAAATATTGTTGATAAAAGTTCATCTGCAATCAGAGATAATCGGACCGATGCTGACTTCAATTTCAAGCGATAAGGACATGAAGAAATTTAGTACAAGTACCTATGAAGAATTTAAGTCAAAAATCGACCATATGGATATAAAAGCACCCGAATGGTTCGATAATAATGATGACAAAAAGAGCAAAACTATGATTTTTGTGAATCATCCAAATATGATACAGTAGTATCATTCTTTCATGGGTGGCGTGGATATGCTTGTTGAAATGTTATCTTTTAGAATTCACTGGGAAGTAGAAGGTGGTACAATTTTTTCTACTCTGTTGATATGGGATTAGAAACAGATTGGAAAGGCTTAGAACAATCCTTGTATATTTTGGATTTGCTAAGTTTAAGATCTGAAGTAGCTTAAGCTTTTTGTTTTATGGTTTACAGTTCTAAAAAGAGAGAACGTTCGAGTGGTTCAGGTAAAAGAGACTTCCTAATAAAAATAATAACAACAATACCAATACCAAATCAGCTTGATGAAAAAATCAAGGCAGCTGTGTAAGATCCCTGGATGTAGTTAAAAAACTTTTTGACTCTTCTCTCAGCACTGACGAGGGGCAAGAACCTTGGAACATATCTGCAGTAGGTCACCCCCAACCAAATGAAGGATACACTCTGCTCTATGATCGCCCATAAGTACTTGCAATTGTGTGCTCTGAGAGGATGCTTGCACAAATATCTGTCAGATGTAGTCCAATGTCCGTCGTGGTAATAACCAGGGAAGTAGTTGCTTTCTGACGGATATTTGTATCATGTGATTCACTTAGTGAAAATGTATTTGTTTCCGTAAAAACTTCCCGAAAACTTCTCAGAATGTGTCCGAAACTTTCTCTTATTATAAACAATTAAGGTTGTGAAACTCGTTATCGTACAGTGACTATTTTCATCTTATTCGTGACAGACAGGAGATTTGCACGTATATTGATAAGTAAATTGGGAATTACATTCATAAATTCAGCAAAGATCAGATATAAGATTACATTTAGTTTCATTGTTTCATCTCCGTAAGAGCATTTTCAAATTAGGTGACATGATGTGTGGTTGATATCAACCCAGGATTAACCTGACTTGATATCCGGATTACTCTCAAGGATATTGACGAAATATTCTCTAAACACAATCCGACCTTTTGCCGAAATATAGCCAACAGACAGATCATTCCATATTTGCGATCACGTAATCACGTATCAACGATGAATCAATGACTGTGGCCACTATTCAAGTAGTCGGTTCCTCCAGAAAAACCCAACTATTCTTTGAGAGTCTCAAAATTGTATGACCTTGAAAAAGGTCTATTCTTATGGTAAAGACATATTCGAAGATAATGTCAGAGTGTTCAAAGCTTATTTAGCTAACGAATCTTCATATGAAGTATATAGGGAGAATGATCCCACTGTAGCTAATAAGGTTTTCCAAAATGGCCTGAAATATTATTTTGATATTTCGCTTCCTTTGAGGCGTGTTGAGTTGAATACAAGGCAGGAACCCAAATTGTCCACAGAGCTTGTAGAACTAAATAAATTAGTGTCACTTCATGGAACTCTATCGAGACATGACAGTAGATATAAAGACATAAGTAAACATGTTTCTGCATTATACAGAAAAAACCTGAAGGAAGCAAAACAGATGCGTACAGACAATATAATCAAATCGTCCAATATATAAGGCCATGTGGAAAGTTATCGATGATATTCAAAATAGTATATTGTGCAGAAAAGTGCTAATTTCTCACGAGTTTGAAAAAGTTGCGGCACGAGCGCAAGCGAGTGCTGCAATTCAAACGAGTGAGAAGTTGCATATCTGCTCGTGTTACACACTATACATTTTCTACAACACCCTTTTTGCTAATAAAAATAATAATATACTATAAGACGGAATGAAATGTCAGTGACTCATTCTTAGCTTTATGATGCCCAAGAGAAGCAAGGGAAGAGGGAGAGGATTTTAAGCCGCTCTCATTCTTGTCTTTTCTGATATTTCTAATATTAATAGTCGATTTTAGCATTGAATATATTGACCAGAGAGTACAGGCTTTTCTTGATTTGGATAGTTCTTCAAAATATGCCAAAATTATATTTTCAGAAACACTTTTAGTTTTGTATTTTTCCTTCCAATCCATAAACTGTTTGTATGCATTTTCATATTTTCCTCTTGAATTTGAAGGTAGTAAATTCAATGACAATGAATTAACTTGTTCTCTTAGTTCTGGCGGAGTATTTTCAATTTCAGAACTGTCGCTATCCATTTTAGTTCAATCTCATTAAAAAATGACGGGACAAGAATATTTTACGAATATTTTATGCTTGACGTTTGTTGACATTCAAATGATTCGATAGATGTTGCTCCGTTGCCTAGCAATGGATAATGTGTATGTGGTTATTTGAGACAGCAGTAGTGATGTCTATGATTTTTGTTCAGAATATTATGAATTTGTACGACAATTTCCCTCATATTATATAAACCAATAGACTTTCTCTATTCATTCTTAAAGTTGCCTGATCGAATATCCCTTCGAAATGCAGAATTTTCAAAATATACTTTCACCTTGCTGTCACGAAAACTGTATTGCTTAGAAATTACGTACTGAAAAATTTTGGCACAGAAATGTCACTTTGTGGCACAGAAATGTCACTTTGCGGCACACTAATGTCAAATTTCAATTATTGTGAGAAATAATCATGTTTGCGAACGTAAAACTATGCAGAAAAGCATGTTTTGAAGTGTGGTTGTAGAAAAAAATAATAAACGTAGTGAGATAAGAATGGTTTGATGCTAATGGAAATGAGATCCCACAGGATATTATAGTTGAAAACTTCAGCAAGCATTTTTCTCTAGAGAATCCTAAAAATAACATTGGTTCACAGATAATATTATTACTACATGTTTTCGCTCTTTCCATATTAGGCCAATAAACAGAGCAATTTTTCTCATAAAAGTTCAAATTAAATTGCTCCGCCAATTTCTTTTTTGCAATTCGGTCGTCACGGAGGGTTGAATAATTAGCAATAAAGTTATCACCCCCTGGGGGGTGCAACCCCCCCCCCCCCAAATCGTAAAAACTTTTTTCTGGAAGGTATTTTCTTGACATTTCAGCTCTGGGCAATAAATATGAGTGAAAATCGGTATTAATAATGGGGGCGAATTATTTTCAACAATTAAACCCCCTCCCGGGGCATCAACCCCTTCCCGAAATCGTGTTTTTTTGGGATATTCTCTATGAATATGTAAAATTGTCAATCCTGAGTAATGAAACTGAGCGAAAATTTGTAGAAATAATAGGTATTAATTATTAGAAACGATTTTTCCGCCCCCGCATTCGGGGAAACATTGAGGTGAGAGAGAAGGGGGAGAATATTTGAAAAAACTATCAAACTACTACTCTTAGATTGACAAGGTCCCAAGCCGATATTTTTCAGGTTTTAGAATCTCAATGAGTTTAAAGCAGATACACTTCGGGACAGTTTCCTTTGGTTCACTGTCTTCCTTGGTCTCAAATCCCCAAGGACTGATTTTATTTTTCTTTCCATAGAACAATAATGCGATCAAATGCCGAGTGACCTCTATTTTAGGTACTTGAAGGATTGACTGCATTGCATTTAAAATTTGTACAAGTAACCAAATTTGTATGAATATTTTCAATAAGAGCAGGTTCTTTTCAGCAAACTGGCTTTTCATTCATGCACGGAAAAAAAATTTAATAGTAGCAAGTAAAATTTGCATACCACCAAGTGAAAATTTGCATACTATATGAGACAAGTACACGCTTCCTGAAATTGATCACTTGCTGTTATTGATGTAATTTCAGGAACGCAATGTAACCTAACGATATTAAACTCTTTACTAGAAGCAAACTTTTTATTTTATAATCCTCAATCTACGTTTTATTCGCAGTTGGTGCTCAGTTTGATAACTACTAGTGACAAGTAAATTTACCAGTGATGAAGAATGATTTACTCCCAAATAACTTATATACTTAAATCTACTAAAAAATATATTAGTTGCTACTATACAGTATTCTACTGCAGTAACATTTTTAGATTATTATAATTTTAGTTTACTTGGCCTTATCAAATGACTCACTTTTGCGTAGTTTATTATTGTCTTACCTTTAATAGCTTTCATTCCATCTTTGGTATCAGGATGCAACGGACTCAATTGAAATATCCACTTGCCTCAGTTTAGAGTTATTCGTTCTTCAAAGAAGGTTAATTCGTTTTTTAAAAAGCCTTATTTTCAATACATTAATTTCGTTCTTGAATTTAAAATGATATGAAACGTTCGGTTGCACCAAGGTAGTAATGATTCGGTTTATACTATAAGAAAACGTACTTGCATGGCATATACACTATACAGGCTAGCAAAATACACTCCTCAAGAAAAACTGGAGAAAGAGATTTGGAGAGTTTTATGACAATATTTTTTCGTGAACTATAGTTGATGTGGAAAGAAGTATGTAACATTTTGACTGTTCTTTCAAACAAATCATCACCTCTGGACATACCCTCAATGGATCACCCAGTACAACCTGTCTCTTAATTAAAAATTTCGGAACTTTGTTGAATCTGTTTGTATTCATCAGTATGAATGAATGAACAAGCAGGCAAGCTAATGTCTTTCCTAATTATGATCATAACAAATCCAAGTTATGCATAATATAATGTAGAATTAGATCGTTCTGAAAATTGAAAATAAAAGATAATGGAGAAATAAAAATATGAAAATTTTTAATACTTTTATTGAAACAAAACTGTTGTTCAGTCTTTTGGAAAATTCTCCTGATTCCATTATACATAAAATGTCAATACTCTAGAAATGTTAGGTCAAAATCTACATTCTACATACCAACAAGTAAAATACATAAATCAAACTAACACTATTCACACAACTCACAACAGTAGTAATCGTATAATTCCGGCACACGATGTAACACGTCCACATACAACTACTAACTCAAATGCTGGAATTGGAATGAGGCCAGTTTTGCGAAAACGTTGATGATCAGTGCAACGGTTACTACCGATTGATCCCGAACTGGTCGCATATCAACAAGTAGGTGAACAGTTTCATTATCGTAGGAACACCTAGCTCTACTACAAATAATCTGTTGTATTATGTCTGTAACACGAGTTTCTGTTGTTATGATATAATTTTCAGAAACACCAAGTAGATGAATATGAATATACACTTTTCCAGCGCTAGTAAAATATTGACCTGACATTATACAAAGTGAATTATCTAATGTTCGAAGCACTTGCTGTATGTAAACAATATTATAGCTACAAGTTCATGCGTTCAGAATACTAATTTTTTTAGAGACAAAACGTTATTTTTTTTTAATATAAGTATTAATTTTCTTACCACAATCGAAAAAAAGTCAGGAAAACGTTATACTTGGACCATTTTTTTCCGTGTGTTTATCTCTGAGTTATCTCTGAGTTATTAGCATTTGAATTTATAAACCCCCTCAAGATTTTGTAACCTAAAATATGCGAAGAATTGAAAACACTCGTATTTAAAACCAACATTTTTGGACCAATTAAACGTTATGCAATTTGACAATGAAGTATTCCTCAACTGTTCATTTTACTTGCTACAGGTGATAAGATATTATTTTAGTAATCACAAGCATTATTTCACGAAGCAGGATTTTTAATATTTTATGATTTTCAATTGCAATTTTGCAGCTGGCAACTGCGCGTATAAATATAAATAATATCAGAATACAAAGCTGCAATCTTTATCTTCAAAATGACGTAAGATTTATCCGAATTGAACATTTGTGAGGAGTTATGGAACTTTACTTCACGCGCTGGTTGAAAAAATGCACGTTGGTGGGAGCCGGCGCAACACCTGCCCCATTGCGAAAGCATATAACTCCAACAATTTTTTTTTAGAATACCGTGCGATTTCTCAAAATTTTGGTGAAGACAGTTTTTTTGTCAAAATTTGTGCTCTTTCTGAATATCAAGTTATTTTTTGATTTAAAGTAAATATTTTGAGATATTTCGAAATTACCAAAAAAATTAATTTCAACGCGTTTTTTGGGGGGGATCCACCCCCCCTGGAAGTGATAATTCTCAGAAGTAATGTGCACACTGTGTTATACAATTTAAAGAAAAATTATCGGGGGAGCAATTTAAATTGAGGTTGATAGCCCTGTTGATTAGCCTAATATGCACCCTGTTATGTCAAAGATATGATTTGCCAGCTGAAAAATTCAAACTCCTCAGGATATGATGAAATATCCAATAATCTGCTGAAAAAATTTAGCTCTGGGATCAGTGAAGTCCTATCATTCTTAATTAATTTTTCAGCTGAAAATGGCATTTTTCCCGACTCCCTCAAGTTAGCATTTGTTTCGCCAATTCGCAAAAAAAAATTATAAAGACCTTTTCTTCAATTACAGAGGTATAAGTTTGCTCTCCTGTGTCTCAAAATCATTCGAGTTTAACATGAAAAATCAATTATTATCTTTTTTCATGAGTAATAAATTATTTTCCAATAGTCAACATGAATTTATAAAGCAGAGAAGCACGGAAACAGCACTATATACCTTCAATCAATATACTGCTGATAGCCTTGACCTGAAATCTCAAATTTGTGGAGTTTTTGTTGACTTTTCTCGTACATTCAACAATGTTTATCATGAACTGCTGATCTTCAAACTATCTAGATATGGTATTCGTGGGTTAACTCTAAAACTTTCTGAATCCTTCTTGAAAGGTCGTGATTAATGCTTTCGTATTGGTGAGATTAAAAGTGAAAAATGTCTCGTAGGTGTACCACAGGGATCCATTCAGGGCCCTACACTCTTCATAATCTATATCAACGACCTTCTTACTCATCTCACTAATATCTTTTCCTGTGTAAAAATAACTTCATATGCTGACGATACCAATATTCTAGTTAGAGCCAATGACAATGACTCATTAGTGAGTCTGACTCAAGATTTATATTCTTTTATTGTGAAGTGGTCAGAGAAGAATCAACTGAGCCTAAATATTGATAAGACTGTATTGATGAAATTCAATATTAAACCAAGCAATGAAGACATCACTGTTCTCAGTGATAATGATCAGATAATTTCCTCCATTGACTGTGTGAAAATGTTAGGCAAAATTATTGATTACAGGCTAATTTGGAAAGCCCATATAGATGAACTCTGTAATAATCTTTAGTAGTAGTAGTATTGTTATGCCCTGAATTTATTTCTAACCATTGCAGTAAAAATATCCTTCTAACCTTATATTATGCAACTTTCAACTGTCATATTCGATATGGTATACTATGCTAGGGAACAAGTCTTCATGCCAAACGAATTTTTACTCTCCAGAAATATGCGATTAGAATTATAAAAAATATGAAATGGTCTGATTCCTGTAGAGTAGCGTACAAAGACTTGGAAATATTAACATTAGTAAGCCTGTGTATTTATGAAATTTCTATATACGTCTATAAATACAAGCAATATTTCTTAAATAATAGAATAGAATAGAACAGAATATTTATTCGTCCTTTATGATCAAATACATGATATGGGATAGGTCACAATGGTCAGAGAACTATACAAATGATAGAACTATACAGATGAATTTACAATATATCCAAGTATAATGTTCGGAGGTTCAACAATAGTGAATCACATATATGCACTTATATATATACAAGCACATACATACATACTCCTATATATACACATATACATACAAACATATTATACACATAGGTACATAAAATATATAAATATAACCGTAAATCTTAGCGACTTAGGAATACACATTAAAATATTAATAGAGGTAAAAAATATAAAAATACAAAAATCCAAAAACACACAAAGTAAAATGATATCTGCAATTTTGAATTCACCTGAAATTGAGGTATTCAGTAGTGGAATAGAAACAATTGTTCGTTAAAAATAACCTGAGTTTTTTTTTAATAACTTTAAAGGCTGGGTATCTTTAATGTCAGAAGGTAGGTGGTTGAAAAATTTTGCTCCTGCCAGGGAAGAGGTTTTTTCATATAAATTTGTGGAGTGTTTTTCGATTCTAATTAAATCACCGTATCTGGTTGGATATCGATGTATGTAGGAGTTCTTCGCTGAATCTCTCAAATTGCGTTTAATATGGCAAATGCAACCGTACTGGGTACTGTTAAAATATGGTTTTCCCGAAAATAAGGTCTGCAGGAGTCTAATTTCTTCATGTTGAATATAAGCCTCATTACTCTTTTTTGAGCCACAAATATTCTATTGATTTCTGAGGCGCCCCCCAACAGAATTATATTGTACGACAAATGAGAGTGAATGAGAGCGTAGTAAACATTTAAAAGAGTTGGTCGATCAAGTTCATTCTTCAACTGGAGAATAGCATAGTACCCACTGGAAAGTCTATTGCATACATGGTTGATGTGATTTTTCCAGCTCAACTCTTGATCTATATGTATACCTAGGAATGTTGTGGTATCTGATGATTCGATGATATTATTTTCAACGCGCACGTTCATCGAACCAATATGAGTCTTCCTGCCAAAGAATTGCATAAGTATTGTTACATAAAACAGCTCATATCTATTTGACTCGATCTGAACACTTACTAATTCCAGCCCAACGTCGAACTTCTTTTCATCAGAAAAGTCTCCATTGTATGGGTTGCAAGGTCTTTAATGAATTAACCTTTGAATTTCAATATGCCCCTAATGTTGGGATTTTCAAAGCCAAACTGAAACAGCATTTGGTTGAAAAGACATATTATACTCTCGAGGAGTTTTTCAGTTGAAATTTTTAGCCTTTTGACTTTTTCTATGTTAATGTATTGTATGCATTAATTGTGGAAATGAATTTATTAGTATTATTATTTTATAAGCTTATAAAATCACGACCAGAAATAGAATAGATAAAATACGTATTAGTGATATGTAATTATAATAGATTCTCCACGTTATTTCATGTATGGAATATATCAGCTGCATTACAAAACAATACTAAAATAAAGCAATACCCCAATAATCCCGCAAACACGACTATACAACAAGTATCAATATCCTAAATGCAGGATATGCAATGAATCGGTCGTACAGTGTTGCAACCTCCACGCCACCGTCGATAAATATCAGAACAATTAGGTACTAACTTCGACCACAAAAATCAAAATGCACGAAAATGCTGAACTGTCACTTTAAACATTTATTTCAAATTATTCACAGAAATTCAATAAATTCATCAAATCCAGCCGAGACTGAATAAATTTTCTCATCGAGAGAACGAATTAGATCACTTTCAAGTACCAAATTTCTAAAAAACGTATACCAAACAGAAATTATACCGTTTACGAGACCTTCCAATATTTGGTCATCCACAAACCGGGCATTTTAGAGCCATTTATCACACAAACTAAACCCTCGGTTCCATCGGTACATAGGTAAATATTGAAAACGACAATGATTCAGGATTAATCCTTTGTTTTTCAGGTTCTTCCGTGCGACAACGCTTTGCGAACGCAGCATGCTAGATTGTGACCAAAGTGAAACAGGATTTCCTCAATAAAACTATCAGCGGGAGTCTGTTCAGTCCCTTGAATGGAGCATTAGCATGGAAATAATTCCAGCGGGAATTCAGTGTTGAAATTGTTTACTCCTCGTACACTTTTTTCAATCAGGCCTTGAATGCGCATAAACATTCCTTAAATAAATTTTGAAATGTTGCTTGACTCAACTGTTGTTATTCATATATTTTTCTGCATAAAAGTGCCTGCATTCTTCCAAACTTATATTGCACCAACATGTATTTTCAACAGTATGCTGCATTTATCCACTTGACTCAAGAGGTGAGGGCGTGGCTGAATACGGAATACCCAAATAAGTGGATGGGGCGATACTCGAACAATCATTGGCCTGCTAAATCCCCATACCTAACTCCTATAGATTTTTTTTGTAGGGATACCCCAAGGAGAATGTCTATGAACAACGGCCATTTATAGACATGAAACATTTGGAGGATACAATAAGAAATTGTTGTCTACTGATCACCCCGAAAGAGCTCAGAAACGTACTCAACGAAACTCATAGAAGAAGCATAAGGTGCATAAAGGACGACACTTCGAGTAACACAGTAGGAGTTCCGTTATATATTATTATTCATATGGAAGTTGCTTTATGGATATTCCTTCAAAAACAGTGAATTATGAATGAAGTTGTTTTGAGTTGCCTTCTGATTTTAACAGATCATATAGCCAACCATTTATCGATACGACCTGTCTTTTCACGTTGGTTGCTACACAGTTTGATTTATTTCTCAATTGATTTTGAACTGCAGATGTCAATAGTTCAGTTCGTAAATTGTAGATAGTGGACAGGTCCGGTTCCAGCTTGTTACAGTATTAAGACGATATTTATATGTGCTCACTTTTTTGCCAGTGTAATAATAATTCCGATCGATCATGCACAGACACCATTAATTCCCATATAAGTAGTATAAATTCACCAGAATGAAATAATTCACCACAGGATTAGAAGATAAGAATTATCGTAATACCCACCTGTACTTCCAATTATCCACAATGTTACTTTCGCTATCTAAGAAAGGATTATTCCATGTTGGAAATAAAAAACTTGATTAAACTTATTATTTATTCAACAGTTCGAAATATCACAAAAGAGGTAGCTTCAGGAGCTTCAAATTGAAATCTGAGTTGATTAGATATAGGAATTTTCACACTTGGATATTTTTTGAGAATTTGAAAAATATTCCTCTAACAATAAAACAGACGAAAATTCTCGATTTGACTCGAAAATATTTTGTTGACTAGTTTATTCTCTATATACAATAATAAATACTATGAGAAAGTATTGCAAACATTTCATTGGAGAGCACAGTTCTTCTGAAGTCGATGTCATCCACACAATCCACAAGTAACGATAGAAATACAACTCCTGAAAAACAAAATCCAAGATTAGATTTATAATCATTACTTTGATGGTGGATTTAGCCAACATCACTTTGAAGTTGTGCTTAAGTATTATGTTAAAATCAAAAGTTGAACCTCTTATATCAAATGACACCGTTTATACAACAATGTTGAGTTTATGCTAAAAACCTTTATGTTTATGATAATGCTTGTGCTAAAGTTGACTAAATTCACCCTTGATACTAATATTGTGAAGAATTAGCGAATCGTCTGATGAATATAAAAATTTAAATTGGTGAACTAATAGACGTACATGCTTGATATGGAAAAACTATTCATTTTTTATACGCCCTGAGTTTTCGTGACTATGAATAGTAAAGAACTCTGTAAAAAATCAAATTGAAAGATTTGAACATATTCAATTCTTGGTAACATGTTTAAAATAACTCAGAAATATATTCTAGGTTAAATTATACTCCGGATCACAATTCCATAGCAAACTTAATTGTTGAAAAGTACCCTATTTAATTTTTTTGTGTAGATTCGAGAGTTGTTCCCACAATCCCCAAGTCTCACGAGTATATTCTTGAATTGCCGGTAATTCACTTCATAAAGGAGCCCGCACCAAATACATGGGAAAATGGCTTTCAGCCAATTTTGATAATTTTGTGGGATATTGTAGTACAAGTCACTAGAAGTTACACATGCATGTTTGAATTAGTTTCTATGTCCAGTTTCGGAGATATGAATTTTTGAAAATCATAAAAATTGCTGTTTTACCAAAACGAAGCAAGGTTCACTCATACAAAAGTATTACTTTTTAGATGATTAGTAACAAAATAGTAGCATTGCTGGTTTGAAGAAAGTCAAATGTCATGTCAGTTAGTCGGTCGTTACGATAGAAGAAGCCACCTATTATACAGGGTGGGTCAAAAATAGCGACAATTTAGGATATTTTGCAAATCTTTATTAACGGTCCCTATGGTGAGACCGAGCATTTTTCATTAGGAAAATACCTATTGGGTTTCTTTTCTTACGACAAGAAGAATTTCTCTAAAAGTTTAGACTTTTTTACAACACAGTAATTTTTTTTTTCAAATGTTTGTTTTTAATACTACATGTTTTTAACAATAGCCACACAAAGTAGCCTTTTTGAGTCAATAAATCCGATTTGGAGCCAAAAGTATTTGAGAAAGGCTTATAGTAATTGCTCTATATGATCAGGTTCACAAAGTTACGATCACATTTTATACGGGGGCTGTTTACAAATATTAGTTGAAATCGGTTTTGTACGTAATATATATGTTTGTTAATTATTTTTGAATGGATCTCCCAATTTGAATCATATTTTTCAGTTATACTTCCAAGTAAATTACCCTACACTCGGGTAAGTTTCATTCATTGCCTATGTTTGGTTTTTGAACTATAATTTTCATAAAGAAATAAGATTGGATATTATCTTCTATAGAATATCAGTTTTAATTTATTTCTTTATAATTTATAGTTCAAAAACCAGACATAGGAAATGAATGAAACTTACCCGAGTGTAGGGTAATTTACTTGGAAGTATAACTGAAAAAAATTATTCAAATTTGGAGATCCATTCAAAAATAATTAACAAACATATATATTACGTACAAAACCGATTTCAACTAATATTTGTAAACAGCCCCCGTATAAAATATGATCGTAACTTTTTGAAACTGATCATATTGAGCAATTACTATAAGCCTTTCTCAAATACTTTTGGCTCCAAAGCGGATTTATTGACTCAAAAAGGCTATTTTGTGTGGCTATTGTTAAAAACATGTAGTATAAAAAACAAACATTTGAAAAAAAAATAACTGTGTTGTAAAAAAGTCTAAACCTTCAGAAAAAATCTTCTTGTCATAAGAAAAGTATCCCAATAGGTATTTTCCCGCTGAAAAATACTTGGTCTCACCATAGGGACCGTTGATAAAGATTGGCAAAATATCCTAAATTGTCGCTATTTTTGACCCACCCTGTATAATAGGTGGCTTCTTCTATCGTAACGACCGACTAACTGACATGACATTCGACTTTCTTCAAACCAGCAATGCTACTATTTTGTTACTAATCATCTAAAAAGTAATACTTTTGGATGAGTGAATCTTGCTACGTTTTGGTAAAACAGCAATTTTTATGATTTTCAAAAATTCATATCTCCGAAACTGGATATAGAAATTAATTTAAACTTGCATGTGACTCTTCTAGTGACTTGTACTATTGAATATTATATCTGCCTCTGAATTTCTTGGTTCGTGTCAAATTAAGTTTCAAGTAGTGACTGTAGATGTCACAAGTTATTTTTGTATAAAATGTATATGTTTTTTTAATGCGAAAATGGTTCCTATTACTTATGAAACACGTTTATGTAGTTTTAAGTGTAAAAAATTTTTCATGCATAGGCTTACAGGTTACTTAAATATGCTATGTATACATTTGGGCAGAATATGACCGAAAAAATTAGGTAACTTGTATAACAAAGATACACTAGTAAATGAGTTCAGTGATCTAGCACAGTCTTCATACAAGGTGTATTTCAATGATGTTCCTAGGTATATTTCAGGTCATTTCAAGATGAAAAGTCTACATATTTAGATAAGATTATTATTTTCATCATATTTCCGTAATTGTCAGTCAGTGTGTTCATTATTCATACATTTTATTTATGGGAGTATTTCTCGAAACAAGTGTGAAAAACACTTATCGAGTACTCATTTATTCACCTGTATGTCTCATTTATATTGTACTGTATTCTTCTTACGTGAATAAATATTATTATTATTATTATTATATTATTATATTATGAACGTAATATGTCATCAACGGCTCGATTCTTTTTCTCCAGGGTATAAGAAAGTACTTTAGTTTTTTTTTTCAGTGTTTTGGGCTCGACTGCTATGATTATTAACCATTACTTAAGATATTATTTCCTATTTTACTATCTGTTAATAGAACATAAAACCACATATTTCAGATAGAAAAGTAAGTTATTATATTGCTGCACCAGATGTACTCCAAAATAGTATTCCGAAAAAAAAAATAGTACGAAAAATGCAATCAAAAGTTTATTACAAAATTATTTTGGCATTTGGAAGGATACAAAATATAACGTAATTTTTTTCTAATTTCAAAAATGTTGACGACTAATAAGAAAAAAGTTGAATGTTTTGAATGCTGTTCTTTGCTCACTACTTATTTGAGACCGGTTATTTCCATCAATCACACGGAAATGAGACAAAGTTTATCAGGAAAAATTCCAAATTCTTGCAAACCAATAGATCGATTTCTATTGTATTCTCACAGACGTGAGGTTCAATAGTATCCCTTCATTCGAAGTATAATGGAGGATACAGTATTTCATTTTAAAATTTAAGTTAGGGTTGGTGTAGGTTAGGGGGTGAGTCTTCTTGGGGCGTTGTAACTATTTTCGAGTTTCTTTCTCCAAGATAAACTTTTTTAAAGCAATCTAAAATTAGCAATGAGTCTGGAATTCCCAAAGGACCATGACAATATGTATAATTGAACTAATCAATAGCAAAAATCTCGTGTATCTGGAGAAATTTAACTCACCTGTTGATTTTGAGGTTTTTGGAGTTGGGATTCTGCGCTGCTTCTTTTTCCTTATCACTCTTTTTCTTCTTCTTCTTACGTTCTTCCTGTGAAAAATAGAATATATCATTGATCTATCATTCAATCCATCACTTTATCATCCTTTCGACATATACATGTATAGGGAATTATCAAAATCAATTTACTAAACAGGTAGGTAAAGTACAACCAAATATTCATAGAACACAACTAAAAATGCGATTTTATATCACAAAAGTCGCTGACATTATAAAAATATTTGTCAACTAAAAGAAACAATTTGAGTATTTTTTCAAAAAGCAAGTTTTTCATTAGCAGGTGTGGAATTGCACCAGAAGCAAATGCCCTATTTCAGTCTAGATTCAATTTGAGCATAGTATAGACAACCTCATGTTTCTCCGATTCAGTGCATAGATAGTCGAACATATATTTCAGTAAACTCAACATTGAAATCAGTTGCTGGCACTAATATATCCAATTCAAATATTCATGTATATAAATTTCTGAAATGTTGACTGGTTCGTGTGAAATGAAGAGAAATGTGTTCTCCATTAGAATCTACAAGTTCTCTACAACTCTCTGACGATTCCGAATCCTAATCAGTTGTGTTTTATCTGCATTTAAAAAGAGATCGCGTCCATTGAAGAATTTTGCTACCTTCTCAATGGTGTCTTTACATATTGCTTCCAATTTTTTTGTATCCGGATCGGATATAACCAATGAAAATCCATCTGCGTATGCAGTGTAATGTTCTTCACCGATGACGTGATCCATATGACTTACGTATAGAATAAATAAAATGGGCCCTAATACTGATCCTTGTATCTGATTTTTTTTCCTCATACCTATGGAGGAAGACATATTAATTTTTTTAGGGTACTGTTACTGGTCGGTAGTTTTCCAGTACACTTTAATATTTTTTCTTGAAAGAGGAACAGATTTTCCTGTTTTAATTTTCTCTGGAAAGGCACCACATTCGGAGGTTAGATTAATTAAATATATTAAAGGTTTGATAATAACATCGATAAAACTCTTCGATACAAATGATGGAACTTCGTCTAGACCGGCTGCTATTTTTCAATAATGAGTGAAGTTCGTTGTCTTTATATGGATATAGGAACACTATGGTCCTGATTTTGAACTGATTTTTAGGTATAAAAAATTCATTGTCAGCAACGTTGTCTATCAAATGAGTTGGAGCCTCCATGAAAAAATCATTGAACTCTTTTGCTATTATATCCGGATCTTCTACTATATTATGTCCATCAATATTGGGGGTTATTTTTTATTTCATACAGTTTTTTTGTCAGTTCTTCAGAAATAAGCAAATTTTACACATTTATCGATTTTGTGGTCTATAAATGGATCTAGTGCAGCCATGTCAAACATGCGGCCCGCGGGCCGCATGCGGCCCACTGAGCATTTTCCTGCGGCCCCGAATCAATTTTGAAAACAGCCATGTAATGCGGCCCGCGAGCCTGTTAAAAACCGAAAATAAAGTACTGTGATGATGAACTAAGATGCGCGCTCAACCTAAAAGCCTGGCTTGTTCCGGAAAGTTCTATCGCGCGAGAACACAGATGACGCTACCTGAACATTCTGGAAAGAACTGTCGAGAAATCACAATCCGTATATAAGCCAATACCGCTCGATTGAGTTCAGTTGTTCAGTCAGTTATGAGTCAGTTGCGATAGAATTGCGAGTTTAGTTGCGTACTTATTGTTACAACACGTAACAGTACTTATTGTTATTTATTTCGGATAAAGTTTTTAACATGTCTGTTTCAAAACCAAGTGGAAGTAAGAGGAAACTTGGAGATGAGCATCGTATCTTTCAAGAAAAGTGGGAATTAGAGTTTTTTTGCTGTGAAGTGAAAGACAAAATTATTTGCTTGATTTGTAACAGTACAGTCGGTGTCCCAAAATTATATAATATAAAACGTCACTATGATAGTCATAAAACTAAGTTTGACAAGTATACAGTCATGATTAGAAACGAAAAGTTAAAAGAGTTAAAATCACGGTTAAAAGATCAACAGCTTATGTTTACACGTCCAAAGCAAGAAAATGAATCTGCCGTTCAAGCGAGCTACGTACTGTCGGAGTTGATCGCAAAGCACTCAAAACCATTTGTTGAAGGTGAATTTATAAAAGAGTGCCTTGTAAAGGCCGCGGAAATTGTAAGTCCCGGGAGCGTGAAGGCTTTTCAAAATATATCCTTGTCCCGGAATACTGTCGCTGAAAGAGTTACCGAGATGGCTGCCAATATAAGCGAACAGATAAAAACAAAATCAGACTCTTTCATTGCATTTTCTATTGCCTGTGACGAAAGTACAGATGTGTGTGGTGTTGCGCAACTCGCTGTTTTTCTTCGTGCTGTTGATAGAGATATCAACGTTTATGAAGAATTACTGGAATTAGTACCATTGCATGATACAACAACTGGGGAGGATATTTTCAATGCTGTTTATGGACTTCTGCAAAAGTACAATTTAGATTTGTCAAAACTGTATTCCGTTGCAACAGACGGAGCTCCTTCAGTGACTGGAGTAAATAATGGCTTCATTAAAATATTACAAACAAATGTCAGAGAAACGGGCAGTGACAAACCAGATTTTCATCATGTTCATTGCATAATCCACCAAGAAGTTTTATGCTCAAATGTGATCCAGTTGGAAAGCGTTTTAAAGTCAGTGAAAAAAATGATAAACTTTATAAGGTCACGTGGCTTGAATCAGCGACAGTTTTCTGCGTTTTTACGTGATTTAGAAAGTGAGTACACTGGTTTACCTTATTATGCAGAAGTGCGATGGCTTTCGTGTTCTATGGTTCTCGATCGGTTTTGGAAACTCAAAGAAGAAATACGCCTTTTCATGGAAGTGAAAGAACAAGATGTCAGCTTATTATCCGACGTACCTTTTTTACAAGATCTTTCATATATGGTAGACATCACAAAACACTTGTCGGACTTAAATACGAAATTGCAAGGACCACGTCAAGTTATAACAGATATGCATGATCATGTTAAAGCTTTCAAGTGTAAGATGATGCTGTGGAAAAACCAGTTAGCGGTGGATAATCTGTCACATTTTCAGACTTGCAAGGCGTATCAGGAAAGTACAAGTGGCTCAATATCATACAAAATGTATACAGAGAAAATGGAAAGCCTTCTGTCAGAATTTGAAAAGCGTTTTCAGGATTTTAAGTCCCAAGAAAACAATTTTTCTTTATTTACTGGTCTTTTCACTATCGATATTGATAAAGTTCCTCCTCACTTGCAGATGGAAGTGATTGAGATTCAGTGTCAAACCCATTTAAAAGAAAAATTTGATGGTGTTGGTACATTCGAATTTTATAAGTACTTGCCTTTTCAATACCAAGAAATGAGAAAACTTGCCTGTAAAATCCTGTCAATGTTTGGAAGTACCTATAAGTGTGAACAATTATTTTCTTTGGTGAAAGGAAACAAATCTCCCGCAAGATCGCCATTGACGGACGCACACTTGGACGCAGTTTTAAAAGTTATTTCCGCCGATAAATTCACGCCACAAATAGACAACTTAATTAAAGACAAAAGATGTCAAATATCTGGCAAAAGAAGTTAATGTTTGTAAGTTTTTGTAATGTCCTTTTTATTGAAAATTTAATAAATATACTTCTAACATAATAGTACTTTTTTTCGTTAAGATTTTCAGTAGTTTGTCTTCTTTAAGATTAGGTTTTGCGGCCCACCTAGTCTATGGTCTTCATGCTTTTGGCCCACCAGTGACTCTTAGTTTGACATGGCTGATTCTAGTGTCTAGGGGGACCAATAATTTCCCTTGCTCATACAATCCCGAATGTGTACGAAACAACCCGATCATTTGTTCACACATGTTACTTTTTTTTTTTCATTGAATAGGACACTTTTTATCAAAACGATCACAAAAACAACAATTTCACGCTACTCCCGTTTTATGAGAGCAAATTGTTTTTTTTTTTGTGATTGTAAAACAGGTAGTTTCGTACCCAATCGGGAATGTATGAGCAACGGCAATTGTTGGTCCCCCTAGACGCTCCTCGACGGTTGAGGAGAATTTATGCTAGGCTTTCCCAATCACCAGACTGAAATGAACCTGATATAATCTTCTTCAACAATCAAAGTAGGAGTTTTGCAGTAAGTATGCAGTTTTCGGCTTCAAGCGAAACGAGTATTGTCCGGAGAGGGGACGAAAAACGAACAAGTTATCGGGACGTGAGATTGATTTTCAATGGCCTCGTACTCTTCCATCTACTCTTTGTTAGTTTCCCTTTGAAATCAAAACAATAGCAAATTTGCAATAGTTTTTCATGCCGAGGGCTATAAGACATAGAAGGGTTATTCAAACAATGGAATAGATAAAATTCATAAGTTCCGTTTGTTTGTGTAGTGGTATTTATCAAACCTGAGATGTGTCGCTCACATGAAATATTTGATGTTAGTGATATGATAGTAGTGAACTGATTCATATAAAGGCAGTAATCGATAACTGAATTGTTGTAATGAACACTCTACACAGATCACCGTCAACAAAAAACATAGAGAAAATATGTTAGGAATTATTATTAAAAAATTTGAATACAGCATCTTAATAGGAGACATGAATATAGATCTTCTACAAACTGACTCATCCCTTATCTCATTACTTCTTAATTATCCTAAATGAACTCTGATACTTATAAAAAAATAATGAATACGACTCAGTATTCTCTGCAATCATAGAAACTAATATAACTGACCACTTAACAACAGCATCGCAAATCGTCTTTCCAAATACTCAATATGAAAATCGAAAAAAAATCTAAAATAATAAAACAAATGAAGGGAAATTTTTTTTCAACAAATGAACAAACTGGTCTGACGTACTTTTCATCGAAGATCTAGACACAGCAGTATCCAAATTCATTGACATTATCCAAGATGCTCTCAAATCCTCCGAAAGGAGTAGAAAAATAAACAGTAAAAAATTCAGGACAAATGAGTGGATAACAAATTAATTAGTCAAATCCATCAACGAGAAAAATAAACTACAAAAACGTAAAATAGCATCCAAACAATCAAATAATGAAAAATTAATATAACACATATAAAAATAAATACACTAAAGAAACAAATAGAAGATGCTAAAATCCATTGTTACAAAACCAGGTTGACAAACATGGAAACTTAAAGAACATATGGAAAACTATCAATGAATTCCTCAAGCCTACAACTCCTACAAGAAATAATAGCTCCATACCCCAAATAAATATGGAAGATAATCTTAAGGATATTGCAAAAACTTTCAATGATTTTTTTTCTAAATATCGGCAAAAATTGCCAAAAGACATCATCCTTTATGAAAATCATAAAGAAAAGAAAATCGTAAATCAAAATTCAATTTTCCTATTTCCTGCTGAAGAAACAGAAGTTATAAACATAGATCTGGGTGACTTGAATAAAATCGACAAAGTCAATTACCCTTTCTTTCCGAATATTTTCACCAAGTGGAAAATATGAGGCAAACATCTGACAGAAATCAACTACTTCCCTGGCTAATACCACGACGGATATTGAAATACATCTGACAGATATTTGTGCAACGTTCTTCCAAGAAGACTCAATTGCAAGTGCTTATTGTGAACAAACAAAAGTTTATCCTTCGTTCGGCTGGGGATGACCACCTGCAGACATGTATCGAGGTTATTTTTTCTCTTCAGTGCAAGAGATGGTTTTTTCTAAGATATCCAAGTGACTTTTCAGAAGTTCACCCAAAGCAGTTATTCCGTAGTTTAACTGCTGTTCTTCTAAACCTGTGTATAGCATTTTTAGTTTATTTACGTTGGGTAGTTTTTTTTTTGTATGTCTTAAATTGAAATATAAGGAATCGGAGTTATTTAAAATAACTTTTTATGTTCATCATACGTTAAATGTGACTCTAGGATCACTCCAAGAGATTACGTTGATGAATTCATTCAAATTTCCTGATTTCCAGCGTTAAGTTTATTAAAATTTGGCAATGTTAATTTGTTACATGTGAAGGGCATAAAGACTGTTCCATCCCAATTTACTGTAAGTTTTTAGGAATCAAAAATTTCAAAAATTCACTGGAATCTTTCTCAGCGTTTTTCTTGAGACTATTCCAAGTCTCCTCTTTGAAAATCACTTCCATATCATCGGCAAAACCAAAAAATTCCCCACATATTGATATTTCAAAAATACTATTCATATAGATGGTAAAAAGTAAAGGGCCAAGAAGTGTCTCTTGTGGAATGCCGCATATAACTCTTCTGAAACTACTCAAATTACCATCTACCTCAACGCATTGTTATTTTTATGTGAGTAAGTCTCCAATAAATCCCAGGCAGTCCAGAATTTTAAGCATTTCTGAGTTTCAAATGATTTGGCAAGGTCGATGAAAATTAACATAGCTACCTATTGCCTATTGCCTCATATATGGAAAGGTGATTCTGAGGAAAAGCTAGATAGCAGAGCATACAAATGAGGGAGCAAGTCATAAGATGGAAGCTTTTGACGCTTTTGAAAGCTATTTAATACTTTAGATATATCTGAAACTGTGGCCAGAATTCTGGGGACTGCTCGAAAGGATGCAATCGATTGAGGAAAATTTCAAATAAGAATTTTCAATGTCATTGACATCTTGTGAATCAACTTAAAATGTCTATGTGAAGAAGCGTTCTTTGTATCGTTTCATTATCAATCCAAAAGTTAGATAAATATTAAATCGGAATAGCAAACAAATTATATTCTTCAACATCTGAATTAATACGTTACCTCGACAACTTCGCCAATTTTACACTTCTTCAGTTCTTTTTTGGCATCCCCGGAATGTCCAAAGTTATCGAATTCCTTTGTAGCGTCTTTTCCCGCCCATTCTTCGATCAGTTCAGGGCCGCCAGGATGCTGAAAACGTTACATTCGATAAAATAATAAAAATATTCATTCATCGTCAATAGTACATATAAAACAAAACATTGAAAGTTTTATATTTGTGTATATACAGTACAATTGTCTTGTTTTGCTATTTTTAAAATGCGTTAGTTTCTGAAAATAACATAATTAGGGTAAACTTTTTTTTTTCTGTTTTCGTAAAATGAGTGAAGATGAATTGAAGGGAGTTCATCGGACAACGTTATGGTTCATTCAATGTTGATAACAGTACATGTCAAATATGTCGAAGCTAGTTAGTACCTGCCATGTTTGAAAAATATATATGAAAGATATCGTTCAGAAAAGTAAAAAAAAATTAAATTGATAAAGGCAACATACATTTCTCATTGGTGAGGGTCACTTATTTTGATTTATTATTATTTTCCCATGCAGTTTCACCGATATTACTCAAATACAGTGCATTTAGAAGAAGTGAATGGACAATTTTTTCGAAAAAAAATTATTCAATGGTTATTTTCAATAGATACTCAAGATCCAAAATTTCACTCTCAAAGATCATTTATGGTTGATTTATGCACGCCTTCCTAAGAACTAAACTTAAGACTAAGAACTGAACCTAAGAATTATGTAGTCAAAGAATAGGAGTTATGAACTCTTAGTTCTTAATTTTAGGTTAAGGTTTAGTTCTTAGGTACGGGTGCATAAATCGACCTTAATACCCTCTGATTACGATCAGGACTTGCTTTTTTTCGGAAACTTAGATGGGGTCAAAAATATAACCAGTACTTCATATAACTTTTTTAACTAAAATCCTTCATCACTTAGTTACAAAAAGATAAATGTTTTTCTTTGATAACTTTTCAAGTGAATATTGAAGCTCAACTAAATTATAGTGAGTGACTAAGCAAATGAATTCTTTGGATTAGGTTTCATGCACGAGTCAGTTCTTTTGCTTAAAAGTCAGGAACGGACTGCCCCCGATGGTCCACACCTCAAAACTTTGAAATATTTGATATTTTTCTGTTTTTCAAAAAATAATTTTGGGAAAGTCGAATAATATCCAGATCTCAGACAAGTTTTTGTTTTTTTTTTAATTATTTCTGTTTTTTGTGTTCTGAAATCCAATGCCTGTACTTGTCTCAAATCACACTTTGATAGCAACGTCAGAAATCAATTTGAAATTGAATATTCCGCCTTTGAATATTCCCAATTAATTTTAAGGGGTAGGTACGTGTCTGTGATTCATGTAAGCGGTATTCGGTTATTCGGTTATTCGGTGGTTCCCAGAAAAAATCACTCACAGTCATTTCGTACTGGTGGTTATTCTCAAACTGCTCTGAAGTGACGTCATTTCTTTTGGTTTGTTGCACTCAATTTGAAATAAACCAATAGAAATGACGTCACTATAAAATTATACGAAAATGAAATAAAATAAGTAGTGTTATTATGTGATAATTACGATATTCCTAGGAACCAATACATGTTTCCTTTCTTTATTTAAACCCGAATAATTTCGGATAATTTTTGAAAAGCCTTTGGATAATTTCAGATATTGGGTTTGACAACACTGCTTCGCAGACTAAGAAAATGTTTTGGAAGAGAAGGAGGTCATATCGAGCAGTTCTTGTAGCGGATTTTTAATTTCTGATTGCGATTAACATTTATGAGTTTTGTTAGGTGTTTGCAATAAAAATTCGTAATGAAGATTTTACCCATTATTTCTATTATCAATAAAAATAAATATTTTCGAATAATGGTAGACATCTCTGGGTGGATCTCGAAAGACAAAATTGCATTTTTCTCAAAAATCGTTACCCCGATCGACTTTCCACTTATTCAGAAAATTTTCCAGGAAACCTTGCTTTGTTGAAAAATATTGCAACGTCTCAGCATTTCAAAGTTTTCAGGCTGGTGCTAAAACGAATTCAAAACGCTTAAAATATGAAAAAACGTAACAGGCAAGGATCAGGTGGAGAATTTTGTTCAGGTACCAAGTCAAAAAAAAAATTAAACACGAAAACACTCAAAATGGTGAAATGGGGATGTAGTTTAGGGGTTGAAAACGTTTTTTTGCAATTTGCGGCGAAACATGACCTATTAGCGGAAAATGTTCAATGGTAAAGTTGTAGACAATAAAAAAAATCGGAAAATTCTTGATTCAACACTTTTGCCATAACCTAAAATTAACCATCAAAATGGCAAAAAAACAATTTTTCAGTTTTTTTTCTCGCTTATAAATAATTAAGTTCAGATGAAAATTTGTAGATACGTGTCCTTTTTTGTGTCAAATAATCATGTTTTTTCGTAAATGAGAAGACTACAAGTTTTCGGGTTATTTACATTTTTCGAAAAAAATACCCTTATTTTCCACGAACAATTGTCTTGGTATTTTTTCGTATTTCAAAGTTCTATAAGTGACCATTTGGATTGATAAAATGTCTACTTTGAAATGGTATATGTAACTAGATGGTTTATTGATCGTTGGACCTCTTAAAATTAAGGAGAAAGTCTCTCATTTTCAATGATTTTCGACTTTCTTCATTATTTTTATAATAAAAAGTAGTTTACCTATATCAAATTATTCATAATAAAATATTGGAATGCATAATTACACTACAAAATTAATTTAATAATATGATTTTTTTTCTTTTCTACAACTATTGAAAATCATTGAAAATATT